>PVKE010016294.1:0-32189 GCA_004027555.1 Craseonycteris thonglongyai
TATCTCTCTCTCTCTCTCTCTCTCTCTCTGTCAAAAATAATAAAAATAAATCTATAAATCACATTTAACTACAGGAATATATATTATATCCTATTTTATCTTATATTTCCACCTATTTCCAAAAAGAAATTGAGGTGTTCCTGTCCCTACTGACAGATAATATTAATAAACAGAATAGAATTATTGATATACATTGAATATAAATAAAATGGAATTAGATAATATTAATAGAGCACCTAATGCTTCTTCCAATCTTATTTAGCAATATAAATAATTAGTCATCGTTCCTATCCATTCCATCAGACAATCTTGCCTCTTTGTACCCACTTTGCCAAAATTACTTTATTAATCCTACCCAAGCTCCACTCCACATAGCTCAGAAACTATTTTAATTTCTACAGAGACTGCCCTGAGAGTTGAGAATGATAGAAGTGGGCCTAGATTTTTGGGTAAAAGTGGCTCAAAAAGCCATCAAGCATGGAAGGATGAACGTAGTAATTTAATAAACAATAACAGTTTAACCCATATGAATTTGTCTTAGAGATAATCAATAGATAACTGCAAAATGAGAACTGAACTTAATAAACGCAATAATAAAATAATAAAAATAAGTAAATATTGATGCCACAATGGCTCTGGAATTTCTATATAGAAGAGACTTTTAGGGGTAGCATATTTACTTGGTGACCTTGGGGGAAAGCTGATAAAGATTAGCGGGTAGGATAAACTACAAAGTCTCCGAGCAAGTCATTTCTTGAATTGTATTGGCCAAACCCATAGTATGTTGCTTTTCTTCAAAGTTCAAAGAGCTAGCCAATTTATTTTTTAATACTTTAGGATGGGAACAATCCATTTAAATAAAAATAATTAACAAAATATAAGTATAAACAGGCTTTGATCATAATCAGATTCTCCCACTAAACTTTCATAAAACCAGCATTTGAAGTAGTATCAGCGAGGTAGTTAGTTCTAAATAAGATCAGCACTCAAACTAAAATATCAAAGTTCCCCTTTCTAAGACCTCCAATTTCTGAATACTGTTCATTGCTATAGTTTTTTTCTTTATCCTTTTCACTGTGTATTCACTAAACATCAGCAGAGTAAATCAAAATACTAATCTAACCCAGTGTGTACACCAGAGTATCTGTTATACTGCATTCTACTGAACACATCATGAGCTCACTCATAAAAGGGACACACAGTAAGCCACCAGTGACATACTAACAAACTTATACAACAAAAATTAACATATATTTGGAATCTGACTTTTCTCTAACTAAAAGCTATCATAAATGCAATGAATCAATTGCCTTCCAATAATTCTGGATTGCTTATATAAATAAGGCCTATAACTGATGAATTCATCATGTTATTTTGTAACTCTTAATAGTTTTATGTTTGGGGGTGTTATTCAGAGAAAAAAGTTGTTAGAATTAGTATTGTTTAGCTCACAGATAAAATAAGGTGATTCCATGACACAAGCAACAGGGGTGAAAACAAGTCCTTTAGTGGTAGCAATGAATCTGCATCTGAATGTGACCAATCATGAATTTGATGAGACTCCTGCAAAAATACACTGGCAGCACTTGGGCTGGCGTGCTTCTTAGATAACAAGGCAGCAGACTGTGGTCATAATGTGTGCTACTCTTGATTTCAGAACCAAATTCAGCCCCCAATGGCCACTGATATTCTAAAGTTATAAAATCAGATTACCAATATCAAATTGGATTTAAACATTCAAAAAACAATATAAGCAAGCCCTATCACTCACATCACAAGTTAGAGCCTGCATGTTTTAAATCACAATTTACTGGTAAGCACATCAATGTACCTGCAAAGAATTCAAGAATCCCTTGACTTGTAGGCAATGCTTCTGAAAAGCTTACCCGTAACTCTAAAGCTTTCTTAGGAAAAGGAAGAAGGAAACCAAATAGCATTGTCAGCACACTATCTCCCATAATATGAGTTTGTTTAAAGTTAAGACCATAAACTAAGGAATGAGATGGAAGGCTAGCTCTGTGATTTCCAGAAATGTGAAATTCAAGCTGCTCACAAGAAAACATCATACTGGTGAATTTTAAATGTGGGGCACAAACCTGACAAAAGAGAACAGGAAATATAGATAATATCTTAATAAAATGAAACAATCATTTCTTCAGAGGAGACAGGAATCATTTGAAATCATTTGTTAATTTTCATATTAGCTTAGAAATACTTCTTAAGGAAAAAAAGAGGAAATAAAATGAAAGCACTTTTAAATATACAAAGAGAAAGATTGTGTATTATTTTAATATATTATGTAAGCTATTATATCATGTTATTTTATATATTATATTAATAAGCTTACTTTAAAACATAAGTTTATTCAACGTATCTACTACTTGAATTCAATAAATATGACTTCAATGTTTAATAAACATTAAGGAAGTGTTGGCCATCAAGAAAGAGAAGAGATGCAAAAGGCAAGCAGACCCACCTAAAAAGGTAAAACTTTCTTCTCCTGGCTTAACATTTGCTGACAGCTGGAGTTTCCAAGCAGTAAAGTTATCAATTGGTGGAGTTTTTAGCTCTGAGTAGAATGGAAGCTGAAGAGACTTTCTTAACCTACCATCAACCACCACCTACCATAGGGCTGCATACATTGACGGAGCACTTAAAACCTAAATCCTTTTAACAACACCAGGTAAAGAAAATTTTAATTAGCTGGCCATACTAAAGAAACTTAAAAAAAAAAAGAGAGAGAGAGCAATTCAAAACAAAACAAACAAAAAATCAAGTTCCTTAGGGAAGTTGGGAGAATTTTGGTGAAGCGTAAAGATTAAAAACATTTATTTCTAACCCTGAATTCTATTACACAAGGAAAAAAGTGTAATTTTGTTACTAGGAGAGAAAGAAATAAGGTTAGCACGCTGAGTGTGAGTCTACCAGTGAGTTCACTTTTCATAGTAACAAAGATATACTGTACTTCAGTTTCCCCAGGGATATGAATGCCTATCTTTACCTTAATTATAATCTTCCTGAAGAAAACACTCTGAATAACACCTTGATTCCAAGGTAATCTGATGTTCAGTTCTTTTACCCATTTTTTTAATCTGTCATTTTTTGAGTACTTACTGCGGACCAGATACTCTACTATGTACTCTACATGGATTATATTCATAACACTCTAAGAAACTATTTTTTAAACCAAAGGTTGTACAGCTAACCAAGAATTTGTCATGTTTCCAATTTACAGAAAAGGAAAATGAAGAGTACATCAAGTTTCCATAGAAAGGTTTAATACTACACTCACAAAATTGGGATGAGAAGAATTATATTTGGCAGGATTGAAAATACAGAAAACAGTAATGAGCAAAAGCATTAAGTACAGTATATCCTTAAGAGAGTACAAATTCACTAAAATAATATCCAAGACATAAGACATAACCATATCTTGCAATTTTCCCTAAAAACAAAAACGAACAAAATAGCAGCTGTGAAATCACCCAGACTACTAAAAAAAGCTCAGCATCTCTGAGAGACAAAAAAAAAAAAAAAATAGAAGAAGAAAAGAAAACCAACACTATCTCCTAATCAGCAAAACATGCCAAAAACCGACAAGTCTCCACAGACTAGTCATTTATGGTCGGGTACAGTTAGAGAAACAACAGGATGACAGTCGCTATCATGTGGCCAGAAACCAATCCGTCAGCAATTTGTTTCACGTGAGATCACTTTTTCTCTCAAGAGAATGCCTGATACTGGGAAGAATAAACCTGTTTGGGCAAACCCCCACCAGGGAGAATAGCCTGCTGATGAACCTCGGAGGGCGAGCCTCCATCCCGTCTCTCCGCAGGTAAAAGCCGCCCAGCAAGCAAGGGGAAACAGTTCCAAGCCGACAGATGCGCCAACTGAAAAAGGAGGTCACGATGCTGAGAGAATAGATTTAACCCTTCGGTCACGGGAACCGTGATGATTAAAGGAGCGCATCTAAGCCCTCGGGTTGGCTTTTTGGGTTGTTGTTGTTTTTTTTAATGATGCAGGTGTCCATGGCGGGAAGGCCTTCCTCGCTGGGCTCCCTCCAACCCTCAGATTGTGCCCGACTTCTCCAGACAGCCCGGCTACCTCCTCACGAAGACATCGCTCTGCAGCTGCACCCAACACCTTCAAAGCTCGAAACCTGCAATGCTCCCCCATTTGGTTTCCTTCCAAGGTTCCTGCCCACTGTGCAATGATTGACAGATCAGATAGTACCGACTTCCCCGCGTCAAAAATATGCCGCAAGCCTAACTTTGAAATGCTCCCCAGATCAGCCCCTGCCTCCCTCCTCAGGCCGGCCGGGTACAGGCTCCTGCCCCTCAGCCTCCAGCGCGCAAAGGCCACAGAGCCCGTGCTCCGAGCCCAGGGCCTGCAGGGGGCTGGAGACAAAGAGGCTGCGGCCCCGCCGTGGCCACCAGGACCGTCCCCTCGAGGACAGCTCCGCGCCCCCCACACCCCGCTGGCGTGTCGCCGCCGCCTCGCCTCACCCGGGGCTCCGGGGCCCGGGCTCCCGCGCCCGCCGCTGCAGCTGCCCGACGAACAATGGCAGGAGGAGGCGCTGGCGTCCGAGGTTCGGGCCCTCTGTGGCTCGCGGGCCCGCCGGCTGCAGGAGGACTGACTGACTGACTGACTAACCCACCGGAGGAGGGAGGGAGGGAGCGAGCGAGCGAGGGGCCCGGCGCGCGCCCTCCCGCCTTCCCTCCCCGAGGCGAGGCCGACCCGGCCCGCAGCCAGCCCGCCCGCGCGCACCCCTCCCCCTCCGGTCACCACAACATTGTAGTAAATTACTATTGGACGGCAGCGAGGGAAGGAGGGGGCCGGGCCCGCGGCCCGTCAGCCCATTGGCTGAGGCCAAGTTCTGGCTCCACTGGTTTTTCCCCTCCCCTAAGCGGGTAAGGAATGGGGAGGGGAGGAAAAAGAGGGGAACGGCAAGGGGCTGGCCGCGTGTGCGCACGCGCAAGTCGAACCCGCTCTAGCGTCCAGGTGTTCCCGGCCCCTGTAGTACCCACGTGGGGAATGAGTCTGTTAGCGCCCAGGACGACAGTGAGGCCCTTTCCACTCGGAGGAGGGCCAGGTAAGAGGCTGAGATTTGGAATCCTTTGGGAAAGCTTCAGTTGCTGCCCCATTACCCCAGCAGATTGCCCCCTAATGCACCTAATGACCTTGGTTAAGTCACTCAGCTTTTCTAGGCCTGGGTTTCCCCATCTATCAACTTGACTATTTCTAGGCGCCGTTCTGACATTCGATGAGACTTTACCTCTGCTGGCAGCTGTGTAAGGCCTGAAATGGAAGCTTCATATCGTGGCCACACCAAGATTTCAGCTGTCCCTTGTGTTTAAGGATCTCCTAATTCCACCCTGGAACCCTCAAAATCATAAAAACCTAGCTGAACTTAGGGTTGCTCTGACAATTGCCCTATGCGCCTTTATTTCCTTTCAGAACTTTGAGGCCCATTGAGCTTTCACATTTCCTGCCAGGTTGGTCTCTGAATAGGCCAGGTCCCCAGAGAGCAGAAAGAAGGCTGTGTTTTAAGCACAGTCCCTATAAGGGAAGACAGGTTCTGGTATTCCCATTTTATTTTATTTTATTTTTTAATATTATTGTATTTTATTGTTAAATTTAATGGGGTGACATTGGTTAGTAACAATCAGACAGTTTCCCAATGTACAACTCCACATCACATCACCCATGCATCGCATTATGTGCCCAGCTCCCAGAATCAGGTCCCCCTCCAACCCGATATATCCGGTGCCCACTCCCCCCTCTCCATGGTATTCCCATTTTAGAGACAAAGACTTGCTAGGGTAAGAAGCCAAGCAATCTGACATCAGAACCTGTATACACCAGCTACACTGTCTCCTGGTATCTAATCACAGCACTCTCACATCTCAGTTCAGCCTCTAGACACAGACTACCTAGGTTCAGTTCTCAAATTCCAGCCCTCCCTAATTGTTTGGCCTTCTCTGTGCCTGTTTCTGACCCCATAAAAGGGGATAATAATAATTCTGACTTCATAAGAATTATTGTAGGGCTTAAATGAGTTAAATATGTAAAGGGCTTAAAACAGTACCAACCTTGTAGTAAAAGTTACATATGTGTTAATTATTACTGCTATTTGGAGACTAAAATATAGACTGAGAAGTGTGGAGCTGGCTGATATGTTTGTTAAACACTCAAGTGTTGTCAGCACTGAGCTGAGTACGTTATATGAATTATCTATTTGAAACATCCTGAGAACCCCTTGAGGACCACCTGACTACCCTATTTTAAATAGCCTCCCCTCACACACCCTTGCCCTGCTTTAATTTTGCTTCATAGCACTTCCTTCTACTGACTTCTTACTATATATTTATTATTTGTTGTCCCTTTCAATAAATTACTGCAGTTTAGACCTACTAGACTGCAGGCTCCAAGAAAACAATGACTTTGACTCTCTTTTTCATCTCTGAAAACAATGCATACTCATAAATATTTGTTGAATGAATAAACAAATTATTTTATATATTAGGAAGCTGAGGCTTCTAAGATCAGGTGACTTGGCCAAGGTCATTCTGTATACTAGGGGTGAAGCACCTGTTCTTGAATACCCAATCCCCTGCCTCAAGTTCAGCCTTGCTTTTGATTGGGGGAGTTCTAGCCCTATACCTCTGTGCCTCAGAGACTTCCTTCACCTGTCAGACCTGGAAATCTGCTACCGTGAAGGATCCTGAAGCAGTCACAAGACAGCTCACCACTACTACCACTTATCCAGCAAATTCAGATTCATGAAAATCAATATTCTCTATGCCATGAAGTATTAGGCAATGACACATCAGACTCAAACAGGCTTGGCTGGATGCACAGTGTACAGTATTTAGTAAACATCACCTTGAAAAAAAGTATGGGGTCTCAGATTAGCAGAAAATGGCTAGATACATTGTAGGTGTAAACCCCTCTTAAACTCAGAGTGCTGTGCAACACCACACCAAGAACTGTTGGCACAGGCTCTAGAATATGAAAGACTTAAATTCTAGTCCTGGCCTTTAATTCTTAGACTAGAGATGAAAAGGCTTTATAAACTGTAAAGTACCATCCACACAGGGGGGATTTTTGTTATTAATTAGGTACACACTATCACCTATTACATTAAATGCCCAACTCCTGAGTGTAGCTGGGCCCAACACATAGTAGGAGGTGGGAGGTAAGTAATGCCCAATCTGAAGGCAGAGACACCACCCGCACTCACGTGCCCATCTGCCCTCTCAGAAGAGGCCTCTGCAAACAGACAATGAGTCCCAGCTCACCCTGCAGAGACTGCCATTGTGTACCAACAGAAAAGGTCCCAAGCACCATCTCAAAAGCTAATATCTTAGACAAAAGCTCAGCTCCTGCACTGGCTGCTCCATGTTCACATCTGGGTGGCAGCTATGCCATGCTCCAAGCCTCTGGCTGGAGTCTCTAGGGGCCATCTCTATCTCACCTTCCAGCTAAGCCTGCCACTGCCTCCCTCACTACCCCTCCTGTTCCTTCCCAGGGAATACATAACCTGTTAGCTGCCTGTCAGCCCCTGGAGCAGTCAAGGTCACTAAGGGGGGGGGGGGGAAGACAGCATGAAAGGGTCCTAATCCTTCCCTACTGCAAACTGAGCTCCAGCAAAAGCAAACACCAGCCACAAGGAAGAGCGTGAAAATAGATGGTGAAATTAGGTGGTGACCAGTGGGGAAAGCCAGGAAAGGTAGATGGGGCTTCCAATGACCTGAAAGAAATGAGATCGAAAGAAAGTGGGGGTAGAGTGGGCACAGAGTGGGAGTCTGAGCCATTCCCAAATCTGGGACATGGGCAGACTAGGGACACAGCTGGCCTTAGGCCCCAGTGATAGGGCTCATGGAAAACATTTGTCTGTCGTGGGGGGGTTGTAAGACATGAAGAAGGCTTTGAAAAGATGGACCCACCAGCAAAGTGTTCTGAAGAGTCACTATTGAATAAAAATGAATCCTAGTACCAAAAGTACACGAAGAGTAGAGCTTTCCATCCTGCCTATGGACATAAAACTGCAGTTATTTTAGACCTTTTAAATACAAGTGATAAATCAAACAAGCTATAACATGGCAGGAAAATTGCTGTTCATACAGTAGTATGCCTTTCTAAGGAATTATTTTTAGTAGTATTACTTGAATTGTTCATAGAAAATATATACTTAAATTCGAAGAAAAAAATTTTAATCACCATAAAGTCATCAATCAGAAATAACCACCATCAATATTTTGGTAGGAGACTTCCCTTCAAGTACCTTTTCTTACAGATACCCTTTTCTGTTAGATAGATAGATAGATAGATAGATAGATAGATAGATAGATAGATAGATAGATAGATATTAAGTCATATGAAATTGCTGATGTTTATAGGTTAAAAATGGTCAAATATCAGCAATTGCATATGGTTCAACCTAATGCTTTCTTAAAATTTAGATCATATTGTTTTAGAACCAGCTTTTTTCACCTAACAATATATTATGACATTTGCATCACCATTTTTAACAGTGCCCTGTTATTTGTAACAATAATAAGTGTATATACCATAATTTAGTTAAACCTAGGGGAAGCCAGGATGGCTCGGTGGTTGATCACTCACTTTGCAGCCCCAGAGTCCGAGGATCAAATCCTGGCCCTGGCCCATGAGGACCCATATGCTGAACTGGCATGTGTCTCCAGTTCAGTTTTTGACGGGGCAAGCTTCCAATGTGGGAGGCTCCCAGCTCGGCTCCTACCCCTGAGCAGCCCCACCTGTGTAATAAAACTATGTCAAAAACTAATGATGTACAACTATGGAGACTACTCTAGGCCCTCCCCTTTTTCTCTGTCAAAAAAAATCTTTAAAAACCTAAATACTGGACATTCAGGTTATTTCCCTTTTTTTTTTTTTGCTCTTGTATGATAGTCGACAAACATCCTTTTAGCTAAATCATACTTATGATTACTTTTCTAGGATGCATTGACTGCCACATTTTCTTTTTAAGTATAGCATACAAGGCTGCCTGTTCTGGTCATTTTTGGGATAAAGGCAAAAGAAATCAGATTCAATGAGAGGCAATATTTGAAAGCACAGAACATGTTTTGACCTCTTTGACACTGCATTTTGCTTACAAAATTACAGTAAGTTCTGTCATAAAGAGTTTTCTGTACACAGTAAAAGCAAAAAACTAAATATAAATAAAATACATATATCGAAGTTGGCAAGTTCTATCTTTTCAGCTATAGAAATACTCCAAAAAACAAAGGGCAGAAGAAAAGGAAGTTGAAATTGTAAAAGAGGACCTAGCGAACAGATTCACAAAAGTTAGAATTGAATAGGCCCTTAGAGATAGATCATCAAATCCACACTGCTAACTTTTAAACAGTTTGGGAAATGGGTCCAGAAGCTGGAAGGGACTTGCCCAGGGTCACACAGCACAGGGGTGACAGAGCCCAAACTTGAACCCAAGTCTTCTGACCCCTACTACAGAATTTTGTTCACTGCCTTCTTCTAAGTTCAGCTACATTTCCCATCCAAAGCTGGAGGCCAGGCAAAATTCTATACACTTAAAACCTAAGAATGTCTGAATTGGAAGGGGCCTTAGACATAATTTATTATAATATTAAAAATAATGACAACTACATTTATTAGGTGTTTACTATGTGCTGGGCACATATGAAGTATTTTATATGCATTGTTCCATTCACCCTTATAGCAACCCCTTCAAAGTATTATTAATATTAGCTTCAATTGCCATTGAAGAAACTACAACCTAGAAATGTTAGATGATTTGCCAAATAATATCAGCAAAAATATATAGAGCACTCACTGTGTGCCTAGGTACTTGACCTGAATTCTCTTATTTAGTTCTCACAACAGCCTTATGGCGTAGGTACTACGCCATGTTATACCTTTGGGGACTAAAGTAAGAAAAGTGAAGCAACTTGCCGAGTGTCATATAGCAAGAAAGGAGTATAGTTGTGTATAACTCCTAATCACTATCTTTTGCCCACTATACTAGCCTGCCTCTCTTTCTCAATGAAGCCAACCAAGCATCTTTATCTCTATGAGAAAGCTGAGGCCCAGCAAGCGGTAGTGAGGTGTGTCTAAGGTGACCCAACAACTCAGCAGCTAAGCAGGGACTTGAACCGGGTTCCTGAATCTTAAACCCTGGATTATTTCCTCCACCTATACTCCCTGGATCCCCTGTCTGCTGGACATTTGTAAACCCTACACCTACCACCCCAAGGGGCATAGGGAGCCCCTTCCTTATAGGAGCCCCTACATATGAGGGCTGTCTGAAAAGTATCCAGCCATGTAACCATTTTCATTACATTGGCAACGGCTGGATTTTTTCTGGGCAGCCCTCATGTGTGGGCCAAGCATAGAGAGCCAAGAGTATGGGGGAGAAGAATACTACCTAGGGAAGACAGCAGTTGAGATGGTTACCAGAGTACCCCTAGTTTTGGGAACCTCCGTCTCAATCTCCCAAAGCCATAGACTCATTGCTGGGAAGCAGGGAGTTACAGAGGAAGCTGTTGGCTGGCACAGCTCTCTGCTGTGATTTCTGCTGAAAAACTAAAGCTCTATCTTCTGAGCCTAAGTGCTAATTACCAATAATGACATAATAATCATTGTGGGCCCAACAGCCAAACAGCCTCAACTAGAAATTCTGCATAGCTCAGGCTCAATAACAAAAGATCTGGGCAACTCTAACTGAAACTGATGTCCTGGCAGAAAATGTCAGGAGCAAAAGGGCTTCTGACCCAGCCAAAGAATTATCTGGCAAGTGGAGAGGACAATGGCCACTCATACAATTGTTTATTGAGAATCTACTATGTGCTCAGCACAGTGATAGACCCAGAGAGAAGAGGCCTTATTTATTCATTAATTCACTCCACAAATATTTGCTGAACACTCTTCTAGGTACAGGGAATATAATACGGAACAAGACAGATAAAAATCACTGTTATCACTGAGTTTACATTTCTGTGGGGAGAAACAAACAATAAACAAGTAATAAAATATAGTATGTCAAAGAGTGATAAGTGCTATGGAGAAAAATAAGCCAAGAGGGAGAATAGGGATTGTTGGTGTTGAGTCAGGAAAAGGTGTTACAATATTAAATAAGATAGTCAGGAAAGGCCTTACTGAGATGATATAAACAAAAATTTAAGGAGATGAGAGAACAGTCATGAAAGTGTTTGAGGGTAGAGTTTTCCAGGCCAAAGGACCAGCAAGTGCAGAGGTCCTGGGGCAAAAGTGAGCCTGGTATATTCAAGGACTTGCCTAAGATCATACCTCCAGTCAATACCAAAGATGAGAGAGGAAATGAATTAGACAGACTGATCACCCACTATGAACTTGACCTCACTGAAGCCTTAGGACAATTCTGGAGGTAAGGATTATGCTCATTCTCACCATTTTAAGATGAGGGGGTGAGACCTGAAGAAAAGAAGTAACCAATCCCACATCACACAGCTAGAATAGGCAGGTCTACCTTTCTCTAGCCTTCCTGCTACTCTTCTCTGTGTCCTGTATGTGCAAATCCTAAATACTTGTTGAGTGAATGAATGAATTACTAAATCTGTACATGTCTCAAGCCCTCCCTTGTCAATGAACAGTGTTTTGACTGGCCTTGACTGATTTCTTCTTCTTGCCTTCTACTCAATCATGAATAACAACAACAATAATTCCAATGTGCTAGCTATAGACTGAGAACTTTCCCAAAGTTATCTAACTTAGCCCTTAAGTAATCCTATGAGAAGGTGCTAATGTCTTTCCCATTTTACATGTGAGAAAATTAAAGCTCACTGAGGTAAAACAACTTGCTAGAGGTCCCCCAGCTGGCAAGTGGTAAATCTGGGATTTATACTGAGGTCTGTTGGCTCCCAAGTCCCTTCTTTTAATCCTATAACATTAGTAGAAACCTCTGACATCAATTCATCCCTTTCCTTTTATAAATCAGAAACTGGAGGCTCAGAGAGGGCAGGAAGAGCTGGGGTAGGGGCCAGGGAGTTGGGAGGCAGAGAACACAGCCCTCTAGAACCCAGTCTGGTGTATCTTCCACACCACCACATTTTGGGCTGTGGACCAGGTTTCCTCTTCTTAGCCCATTTCATGACCTCTGTAAAAGTCTTAGTGTTGTCCTAGCTCTCTGAGGATAGTTTTGGGGCACTCAGTCACCTCTGTCCCCTCAGCCTAAGTGTGGGTGATGTAAGACCCTTCTGACTTGCTTTTCCAAAGTGGTTGCAGTGGCATTTGATCAGAGGAGGCTGGAGATGGGAAACTCCTCGTGTGGCTCCAAGAATAGAGACCGTGCAGGCTTAGTGCCAGGAGGGCAGAGATCGTCCAGGGGCAGGGGCCAAAATCAGGCCAAGGGTGAGGCCTGAGTGTTCCAACCAACCAGGAGAGAGGAAAGGGGGTGGGGGGGGTGGGGGGGGACAGATACTGAGCTTCAGGCTTTAAAACCAGTTTATTGGGTGTCATTTGTTTAGCAAGAAACTATATCAGAAGAGGTAGGTTCTTAGCAGCAGCAGTTACAATAGCAATAACAGGAGCTACCTACCACTGAGGACTCAAAGTGCTGAGTACTGGACTGAGTGCTTTATCTGCATTATTGCCAATCCTCACAGTAAAATCAGCCCCATTCTATAGCAGAGGAAACTGAGGCTCAAAGAAGTAAAGTGACAGCCAAAGTCAGTCACTACATCTCAGCCATTCAAAAGATGGTGCAGAAGAGGGTCTAGAAACCTAGGTTCCTACTGCGTGACCTTGTATCATCAGCCACTTGCTCTGATTTGAGGTTCCTGCATCTGTGCCAAAAGGAACTTGGTCACCAGCCTCTACTGTAGAATCTAGGAAGCTCAGGGACCCAGTTCTACCTAGACCATGGGGCCTTTCACAGATATAGGACATCACACTTGCTCTTCTGCCAATCACCCAGACAAAAAGGGCCTGATTACTAGCTTCCAGGGGAAAAAAAATAAAGCTACATATTTTCAAAATATTTGTCTTTTTTTCAAAGCTGTTGCTGGCTTTGGCCTCTAGACAGGGAGGGGCCTCTAGGGTGGGGAGTTGGGGGAGCCCCAGCCTCAAGACAAAGTGTCCTTGGGCCTGAGGCCAAGGGGAGCAAGCTGGCAGTAGGCCAGGCCCCCTCTGGAGATTTGGGTTTGTTTCTTAATCCTTTCCTTCCTTTGTTGGACAGATCTGGCTGCCAGGAGAGACTGGGGAAGCAGTGGGTGGGAATAAGAAGACTAAGTAGTCCAAATAGTGATGACATAATCCTTTTTATGGGTTCCCATCACATGCGCAAAGCCACTGGTGGAGATTATCTCATTGTAACCTCCACCCTTCCCTGGGAGGAAAGCCTGCTGTCCCCATTTCACTGGGGTGGAAACTGAGGTTCAGAAAGGGTAAATGACTGCAGGCCACCCACTTTTAAATAGAGCTGGCCGGGAACCCAGTTTGTTGACTCCTGAGAGAGGCAGCCACTGGGTTGGACTACCGGTAGGATAGGGGTGAGAAGGGGACAAGGAGGAATGTTCAGGGGTTGGGGGAACATGGCTGAAAGGACCCTGGCAGTCTCAGTGAAGAGAACAGGAAGCTATGATGAGGGTATAAGAAAGAGAACATATGGGAAAGCCAGGATGGCTCAGCAGGTTAAGTGCTCACTTTGAAGCCCCAATGACTGAGGATCGAATCCCGGCTCCAGCCCAGATGGACCCACATGCTGAACTGGGGTGTGCTTCCCGAACACGGTGAGGACCCCAGTTCAGTTTAAAAAAAAAAAAAAGAATAAACTTTCATTTTAAAAAAAAGGGAGAGAAAATAGGGGGAGCTGGGATGGCTCAGTGGGTTAAGCACTCACTTCCCAGCCCTAGGGACCAAGGATCAAATCCTGGCCTGGCCCATGTGGACCCACATGCTGAGTTGGGGTGTTCCTCCCATGTTAAAGGCCCTCAGTCTGGTTTTTGGCCTCTGGCTTGAGGGGGTGTGCTTCCCATGCGGGAGGCCCCCTGCCCAGTTCCCGCCCTGCATGGCCCCTGCCCACCTGTGTAGAACAAAACCATGTTGAAAACTAATAATGTACAACTATAGAGACTGCTCTGGGCCCTTCCCCTTCTCTCTGTCTCTATCAAAAACAATAAAAATATATCTAAAAAAAAATAAAGAGAGAAGATAGCAAGTAATCATCTCCAAAGGAACCATCTTCAAAACCCTACATGATCTGGGCCCTACTTCCCTGCCCAGCCTTATTTCCCATCACCACCTACCTCTCCCTTTATGCTCTAGCCATACCAAACTACAGTATTTATGGACCCTGAGCACATTATGTGGGTTCAAGCACTCACATATGTTGTTTCCTATGCCTAGAACTTTGTTCCTTCCAGCACCCACCTACAGAGCTCTCATTCAGCCTTGAAATCCTAGCTTAGCGACGCCTAGAAAGAGTTAACTATCTGCTCACTGAGCTGGGCTCACTCCAAAGAGCTTCATACTTCCTGAGAAGTAGGAACCCTGTCTGAGTCATCTTTGTGCCCCCCAGCACATAGTACACAGTCGATGCTCAATAAATGATGGTTGTCTAATTGCATTTTATCACTGAGTCTTTGAGGCAGGCAAAACAGGTTTTCTTATCCTCATTTTCAAGTCAAGGAAAAGGAAGACAAGAGAGAGGGAGTGGCTTCAGAGGCATGTGGACATTCAGTGACCTTAGTAGGGCTAGAACTCAGGGCTTCTCTGTACCACACAGCTGTTGCCTGACCCCCACCTCAAAGAGCTGTCCTCCCTGCCAGACCTGCCAGTCACCACAAGGGACTCCCAAGGCAGGAGTGGGGAACATGGGCCCTGGGGGCCAAAGGCCTTGCCCCAGTGTCCAGCTCAGACATACCTGGTGCCTGGGGGAACTGAGGCAGAAAGTGGCAAGCAGCAGACAAGTGGCTTCTAGCCCCCCAACCCAGCTCTGGTTCCTCTTCCCAGATAGGTCCCTCGGCCAGAGACCCCTGCAGACCCCATCACCCCTCAGATCCCAAGATCTCACTCTCACCTTTTTCCTCTCCTCCCTGCCCACAGCTGTCCACTATCACATCAGGCTGGCTCAGCCTCCTAAACAGACCTCACATCCACCCTTCTGTGCCCATCTCATGGCTTGATCCGTGCCCCATATCTCAGCACCTCTCACCTGGAGACTAGCCTCTGCCCAGCTCCCCTCCCACTCATCCTCCACACCATGTGACCCTCCCAAAATACAAGCCTGACCATGTCATCCCGCTGCTTAATATCCAATGGCTCCTCATTGCCTCTGGGTCAAGTCCCCCCTAACTCTCCTGAGCCCAGCTCTCCAGCCACATTCCCGAGCATGGGCCAAAGCAGTGCCTTCAACTAGGAATGCCTGTTCTCCTGGTCTTTGCCTGAGAAAACGTTCACAGTTCACACCTCAGTGCATAGAGCAAAGGTAGAGTTGCTGGTTTCTGTGTCCTCCCCAAAACTAGACTCTGAGTTCCCAGGGAGGTAAGGGGGCAAATACAACACAAATTCATCTCTGTGTCTCATGTTCCTATCACAGAGTGGGTGATAGTGAAAGCAGATGATGAGCTGATCAGATAACTTTCCAAGAGTTTCCTCCCTCCCTTTACCTTTCAGGTGCCTTTCAGAACCTGTCAGCCTAGGTTGCTACCTGCTTGTCTCCAGCAGGCCCCTCCCAGACCTGGTTTTCACTGTCCCAAGAGGAATATCTTTGTAATCCCAAAATAATACTCATAATTATAACTATAATAATAACAATCATAACTACTATCATTGAGTACTCATCATGTGCCTCATATGTGTTATTTTATCCTCACAGGAACTCTCTCTCTAGGATCTAGGACGTAGGTAGGTTCTTTTATTATCCCCACTTTATAGATAAGAAAACTAAGCCTCCAAGAGGTTAAATATCTTGCTCAAGGTCACAAAACAAGTAAGCAATAGATAAGGAATTCAAAGCCAGGTCTGTCTCACTCCAACCACTACTGTGTCTGGCTTCCTCCTGATTTTGTGTCTTCTCTCTTCCAAACACTTACAGTAGCAGTACTGGGAGATGGGGGGAGGCAGGGGGTTGTGTGTGTGTGTGTGTGTGTGTGTGTTCGTTTCACAAACAGTCCAGTAGCTCCCACCTGCTCTGTGTGGCACATTAGAGATGGACGAGAACACTCAGATACAGTCTCTGCCTGAGTAAGGGTGTTTCACACTAAGTATTTAGGCTTTGGAGTGAGCAGACTTGGGTCTGATCCCCAGCTCCACCCACAAATAGCTATGTGACTCTGGGTAACTCACTTGACTCGACACCAGTTCCCTCATCTATAAAGTGGGGGCCAGGGGAAAGCCGGGACGGCTCAGCGGGTTGAGCGCTCGCTTTGAGGCCACGAGGACCGAGGATCGAGTCCCGGCTCCGGCTCAGGCAGGACCCACATGCTGAACTGGGGAGTTCCCGCAGTTCGGTTCTCTAGCTGTCTCTGTCTCTGTCTCTCTCTCTATCTGTCAAAAGTAAAATAGAAATAAATATGCGCTGAAGACAAAAAGATAATTTCTCTCTATAAATGTGAAAAGATAAAAAAAAAAAAAAAAAGTGGGGGCCAAATGCCTGGGGTCACTGGGAAGACTAGATGAGATTATATATCTAAAATATTATAAACAACCAGCCCAGCATATAAGAAACATCCAATAAGTGGCAATAATACATATGATGACTAGAGAGTCTCAGGATTCCTAGGCCAAGAGGTGATGTAATTCTTCAGGGCCTACTCTGGAACCACCTAGCCAGACCCAAATAGTTAAGCAATGATAATGACTAATCCACCCATTTGCACATTAAACAACTATTCAGGGAAGTATCCTTTATTAACCCTATTATATAGGTGAGGCAACCTAGGCCCAGAGAAGGTGAGTTACTGAATCAAGTCATACAGCAAAAAAACAGCCAAGCTGGGAATTCCACTGAGCTACCTCTACACTGGGGCGACCCCAGCCCTTACCCCAGGGTGCTAGCCGGCCTGCTGAGGCGTCTGAGGCTCCTGACTCCTGGATTCTAGTCCCAGCTTGGTGGGAAGTTAAAAATAGGAGACAGGAGACAAAAAGAGGCACACTTTACCTAGTTTCCTCCTAGAGTGAGCCCAGGGCTGGGAGAAAACTAACAATTATCAGGTGGAGCCTTGGATTGGGCTTTTTTCCTTGGCTCCCTCCCATGTCCATGTGGGGAGTGTTCTGATATGAATGTTGCAGATGAAGTTGCCAAGACTTACAGAAGCTAATGACCTATCCAAGGTCACACATCTAGGAAAGTGGCAGTATTAGGAGACAGAGACCCTTCTCACCCCTCCCACCTTCAGCCCCTCCTTTCCAGCTACCCCTCTTCTGATGAAACCTAGGGACTCTGCCACTGCCTCCCCAGTTCAAAGCGGAGGCCCTGAGTCTAGTTGCCTAGGTTGCTCTCTGCTGATTGATGGGCTTGGTACTTGGCCCCATACTCAGTTCAGAGGACCCAGAAGTCACTTAACAGAGCCCTGGTCTCGCCAAGGAACTCACAGTCTAGTGAAAAAGAGGGAACCCAAGTTCATGAACCCCTATGATGCTGGGCACTTTATATCTATTAGCCATTTAATCCAATACAAAGCACATTGATGGGGCATAGTGACATGGAATGAATAAATACAGTAGACTCTCTGTGAACTGGCCAAAAAAAATCAAAGAAATAATATTACATTTATCCGGCATGAGTGCCAGTTCACTGAGAGTCTACTGTACATTCATTCATTCAGAAATATTTCTTTTAAAAAAAGAAATATTTCTTGAGCACCTACTATATGCCACTATATTGTAGGTGCTAGGGATATAACAGTGAACAAATGAACAAAAATCTCTGCCTTCATGGGGCTTACATGAATTAAAAAACAAAAATACCTGTGTCAGGTAAGTGTTAATGTTCTCATTTCACAGATGAGAAAGTGAGACACAAAGATCTACCCGTTACAAATGGCAGAGTAAGGGTTCTATTCCAGACCAGTCCGGCCCCAAAGACCTTTGAATTGTATCATGTGACCCAAAAATCACCACATCAGTGTGTTCAGTGTCTGGAGAGTCAGCTGATTGTGATAGGATCCTAACTTTACAAAGTGCCCTCCCCTAGTTCTTTGGCCCCCACCTGGACCTCTCCCTTTACACCAGGGGTGTCAAACTCAATTAAAACACAGGCCATTTGGTGCAACAGGCAAGATTCACGCGGACCACATCACATTTACAAATGTTGCTGAAACTGAGTCAGAGTGTTTATACATGTCCACAGGCCCCCAGGAAAGGCACTGGGCCACGTGTATACTCGTCTTCAGCAGTTCAAGGATTAACGAGGGAATTGTGTGTAAGGTATTGCCTCGATCTCCCCTAAGTGCTATTTTCTTCATAACAATTTTTTCTATTTTCATTTTATTTCAGAGCATTGTGGGCCACAAAAAATTACCTCAAGCGGCCCATGGGCCGCCAGTTTGACACCCCTGCTTTACACCTCCTAGTGGCCCCAGAGCCACAGGACATGCATTAGAATCAAGCCCCTGTGTAGTCATTTAGTCAAACCAGTACTCACCCAGAAGCAGCCATCATGGTCACGCAGCCAGTCAGGGAGTGGCCGTGGAGCCATCGCCACAGTGGCACATGGAAGCAAAGGACAGCAGTGAGACACAAGCACACCAGCAAACAAGCTCTTTGGGGCCCCTCTTCAGCCTGGGCCAGGAGTGATACCCTGCCCTCCCTCTGCCTCTGGGGCTCTGCTGGGGCAGAGACTCTCTTAGTCAGCAATCTGATAATCTGATAATCCCCCCTGAGCTCATCAGGCCGCCCAGGGCCCCGCACACTGGACGTAGCAGGATCCTGTGGACAAATATTAACTGAACACCTACTGTGTGCCCGGTGTTGGGGATACAGTATGAAGGAGACAGACATAGTCCCTGTTCATGAAGTCCACAGTGCCGTGAGGAGGCAAGCATGTCAATATTAACTGAATTATAACTGTAAGGAGTGCTTCAAAGAGGACTTAAGAACTTGGGTTCAAACTGTAGCCCTACCACTCTCTAGCTTTGTGACATTGGGCCCATTTCTTAACTTCTCTCTGCCTTGATTATTTATCTGTAAAATGGGGATAGCATTAATTCACCTCCATGGTATGTGTGAGGATTAGGTGAGTTAATATATGTTAAAACATTTTGTGCAATGCTTGGCACACACTAAGCGGTCCATTAGTGTTAGCTACAGGGAGCTGTAGGCATGGGTTTTGGAAGGACCTCGGTAGGGATTAAAGGAGACAGTGAGAGATGAAGCTCTGAGCCTAGTGCCTGAAGCACGGTAAATATTCAGTACATGATGGTGGCAATCTAGGACTGTTCTCCACACATCCACAAGGTAAAGCGTCCTAGCAGAAGGGCTCTTGGAAGTGCCCACTCCCAACAAACACACACCCAGAATTGCAGCTTTGGACTGAAAAAACAACCAGTACCCACATTCTCTTCTGATTCTACAAATGCTTCATCTACTTTGACCTTCACAATAGCCCAGGAAGTGGACAAAGGTGGTGTTATTACTATTCCCATTTTACAGATGAGGACAGTGAGGTATAGGGACTTCTGTGTGTTCCTGGGCACATCCCTTCACATCTCCAAGCCTAGGTAAGTGGTCAAGCCAGGACTCCAACTGGCATCTGCCAGGACTCTGTTCTCCAGGTCTTCTCTTGCTTTTTTTCCTCCAGTCTCTGCCACATTAACTGCACAGCCCCAGACAAGCCTTTAAACCTCTCCAACCTCAGTTCCTTCCTCTGAAATAGCTGTCAAACAGCCAGCCTACAATCCAAGCTGTTCCTGACTCAAATTCAAAAAGGCTCAGCACTGCTACCCTGACCTCTGCCTCTAACCTCTTACCCCATCACCAACTTCAGCCACAAACCCATAGGCCAAGAAATGTCTGCACTCAACTACCAAAATCCAGGTTTTATAGATGGAGAAACTTAAGTCCAAAGCTGGCCACATAACCAAGGTTGCCTTTCAGTGCCCAGTTCTTACGTCTAGGCAGTAGTCAAGTGGGGCTAGCCCTCTGGGGAAACTTCCAGTGAGGCTCTGACCTACAGTTTGCTTCCTCTACTCCTTCCTTTCCCCTCCCCAGGCCCAATGAGCTCTGACACAGCTGTCCGCAGGCTCCAAAGCCTGAATGTCCCAGAGCTCTGAACCCACCCAGCAGGGGTCAGGCAGATTCCATAGCTAAGAGGTAGGCAATTGGGCACAACATGAACACAAGTGAGGGCTAGTCCCTGTGGGGTAGAGGTGCCCCCTTTTAGTGAGTCTGGACTATGGAGTCAGACAAACCTAGCTTCAAATCCCAGCCCAGCACTTCCTAGATGTATGACTTTAGTCAAATCGATTAACCTCCCTGAATTTCTGTGAAATAGGGATACCTATTCCCTCATGAGACTATAAAGATCACATTAGTTAATGCTCCATATTAAAGGCTTAGCACAGAGCTCCATGCACAGTAAGTGCAGTTCTAATGATGCTTAGAGAACACAAGTCAGAAATAGGACTTGGGACCCACCACACTTGACCTTGTCCTTCCATCTTCTCCCTTTCCCTCATCTGGGGTAACAGTATAGGGTAGACTAAGTCCCAATCCAGGTCCTGAAAACTATAGTAAGGGGTACTGAAAGACCCTCAGAGAATCTAGGCTCATCTCCCTCTTTCATTTCACAGAAAGATAAACTGAGACCCAGAGAGAAAAAAGTGACTGGTCTATAGACTATAAGGGAGTAGAATCCTGCCCCCTTTAATAGACATCAGAATCTCAGGGGAAATTCTGAATGTCCCACCCCTCATGGGACTATCATAAAGATCCATTCTGCTAACCCCCAGCAAGTCTCAGCCCACCATGCTCACTCTGGGGAACCCTTCTTGGGTGTCCTGTTCAGCTCTGTGGCTAGCAAACCTGTATATGGCACAGAGGAGCTCAGGAGAGGCTTGGAGAATTACCCCATGATGTTCCTCTTTGGTTCTACAGCTTTGCTCAGGCTCCACACCCCAAGGGGTCTCTCCTTGTATCTCCCGTCCTCACTTCCACCCAACCTCTGTCTCACCCTGCAGCCAGGGTCCCATAAGCTGGGCCCAACCCCAGCCAGCAGAGCTCTGGGCTTCCAGAGGCCTGTACAGCGCCAGCATCTTCCCAGCCAGGCTGGGACGGACGTTCCTGCCCAGCACAGCCAGCCAGGCTCCTGGCCAGGGTCCACTCTGCAGAGGGGTGCTGGCCCTGCCCTGCCAGGAGCTGCACCCCCACTAGCCTAAGAGGTAGGGCAGCATGAGAGCCCTGGGAGCTTCTGTTGGCACCTGGAGCCTACAGAAGAGAAGCCAACCTGGTCTAGGCAGTGCAGGGATGGGTGGATCAGCAGACAGACGGGTGTGGACCTCCTTGCCTTACTGAGTATCACCCAACACCCAGGTGCTCCACCTGCATCCCACATTGCTAGGACCTGGAAGGCGGTCTGACTCTCCTATGTACACAGAGGAATCCTCAGGGCTTCCCCACTTCTTTCCCTTCTTAAAACACCCCCACTGGCCTGCTCCCAGACCAGCTACCATACTGGTCACAACACACTCATTACCTCATTGGATTCTGCTAGAGGTCTGGATTATTGACTAAGGATGAACCTGGGACACAGAGAGTGAAATGACTTATGCAACATCACACAGCAAGGAAGGAGCAGGGTCAGGATTTGAATCCAGTCCTGCTGCATGCAAAGCCTACAGGGCATGGGACATCCCCTTCACTCTCTCCTGTCTGATTCCTACACCTTCTGGGTCCCCTTCTTTCCAAACCTTCCATCTCTCTCTGCAAAATCTCTCTTCCCCCTTTCCTAGTTAGTATTAATAATTCCCATCTCATGACTAGTATAACACCTTGTTTACATGCACCCAACAACACCACGGTACAGGAGTTATTTCTGAGGTGTCTGTCTCTCTGACAGGCAAAAAGACCTTGAAGGCAGGGGATGATCCCAGTGAGTGCTCCTTAGACCTGACATTCTGTCACGTCTAACTCTACCCTCCCCTTCCCCCCCATGCAAAAGTCCTCTGGCCTCCTCCTGTTGATCGCCTCTCCCCCAGCCTCCTGCCAAGACCAACCCACAGGCCTATAACTGGGGTGAAGGTGGGGAGCTTGCTGAAATCTCAGGGCTCGGTGCCAGTACTCTGGCCCTTCCTTTTCCCCTTCCGTAGGGAGGATCTGACCCTAACCTGACACCAGGCAGTTCTCACAAGGACTCCCAGCGGCCCTAAGCCCCAGCCTCAGCCAGACTCTCCCCAAGCCCCTCCTTCTGGATAAAGAGCTCCCAAAACAGAGAAGGGGCTGCCTCCAGCCAGCCACCCCCTGCCAGGAGAGGCTGTGGGCCTAGGGATAACTACCCTCAAGCCTCTCCGGATAGTCCCCACCTTTCCCCACCCCGCCTCTTCTGGGGCAAGCTGGGGCTGGGGTCTGTCTTCTAGACCAATCCCCACCTCCAATTTGCTGGAGGAGAGAACTCCTGTTCTACCCTAAAGAGGTAAAGAGGTGGGGTGTGCCAGAAAGTAGATGAAGGCAAGAAAACTCTAGGGGAAAGACAGAAGACAGGAACAGGGAGGGACTGGACTACACAGACACGAGAGATGAGAGACACGGGGAATCCGGGGAATGACAGCTAGCTGGAATCCGAGACCGACAGCAACCTGGGAGAACAGAGGCAGAGGGAAGTCCCTAAACCAAAACTGGGAGTGCGTGGGGCAGAGCCAGTGCCCCAGCTCGCGGGTCCCGCAGCCGGAAACTCTAAGTCGGTTACGTAAGGGCCGGAGCAGGGCGCGGGGCTCCAGGCCCGGTGCCCCCTCCCGCTGCGGGCCACCCGCTGGCCCGCTCCTGCCGGCGCAGCGGAGGACCCGGCAGGAGCATGCGGGCCGACAGGGCGGGCTTGGTGGGGTGCCTTGGGCCGCACCACTCTTCAGAGTCCCGCCCGCGGGAACCGAACCCGGGACCCCCGCCCCAGACAGGCCCGGGACCGGCTGGGACCCCCCAGCAGGTCCGGACCCGAGCTCCCGAACCTCCTCTTCTGTCGCGGTGCCCCTCCCCGCACCCTGAACTTCGAGACGCCCAGGACCCTCGGGATTCTCAGTTGGGACCTTGACACCCGAGGTCCCTAGACTCCCCTCCCCCGACGCTTACACCCTGGTCTCTCCCCTACCGGGACGGCCCGGACTCTTGGGAGTGGGTCCATCTGTCCCTCACCACGTCCCTCCCGGGGACCTGGGGTCACCCCCCGGGAAGTCCAGGCTCACCTGGGCTGGACGGGGCGGGGACCTGGCCGGGCCGGGCCGCGTCCTGGCTCTCCGCCGTTCTCGCCCTTTAAGAGGTTCCTGCCACTTTGCCCGGCCAGGGGCCTCCACCTGCACTGACAGGGCAACTCCGGCGTGAGGCCCCGCCCCCGACTCGGGAGGCATTCTGATTGGCCCAGGCAACTGCCAATCGGTGAGGATGGGGGATAGGGCTGAGGAGTGCGAGCGTCGCAACCGGGAAGAGGCGGGGGCTGCAGGTGCGGCCCGACCAGGACGCCTTGCTCTAGGAAGTCAGGTGTTGACCCCAGGGGCTAAGGGGGACGTTGAGCAGGAAGCTCCTGGATTGCTGGTATGGTCTCTGATGTCATATGGCAAAAGTATGATGCAATTTGCCACGTGATGCTGCCCCTAAGGGCAAAAAGGGAGGTAGGAAGGGAGTTGGTCATAGAGGACCTAGGGGAGTGACTATTACCTGCCCACCATTTCTGTCAGGTGTGACCTTGAGCAAGTCACTTCTCTAAACCTCAGTTTATTCACCTGTAAATCTTACAGTGTCTTCCTGAGAATTAGTGATACATGTTAAGTGCCAAGCACAGATCTGGTGCACAGTAGGTGACATTCAATAAATGTGGGCTCTGGTTCCTCTCATCCCCATCTTGCCACTCTTCTCAGAGATTTTCCCCTCCTGCGGGCCCATCCCAGTGCTGGAAGGGGCTTATGTGGTTACTGGTACAAGTCCCCTCCCCTTCCTCATTTCAGACCTGTGCTCATACAACTCCAATGACAGAAACTCACCACCTCCCAGGCTGGCCTCTCATTTTAAAACAGTCCTGAGATTTCAAAAGCTCTTTCTAAAATTAAGGCCAAATCTGCCCTCTAGGATTTCTGCCCACAGAGAACAAATCGAATCTGACTTCCATGTAGAGGCATCACGGAATCATAGGATCAGATCATAGAATATTTCAGGTCGGAGAGCCATGGAAAGCTAACCCTTTTTTGAGGGGTGTGGGGGTGAGGAAAACTGAGGCCCACTGTGGGCAAATGACTTCCTATGAGTTCAGTGGTCATCCTATTAGGTAAGCTCTGGAATCAAATTGCCTGGTTCTCAAGTTCCAACACTTCCACTTACTAACTATGCATTATTTTGGGTGAGCTACTAACCCTCTCCAAGCCAGTTTCCTCCTCTGTAAAATAGAGTTAATAAAAGTATTTCCCTCAAGGATTGTTGTGAAAATTAAATGAAATAATCCCTGTAAACCACAGAGAATAGTGCCAGTGTCAGGGTAAGCATCCCAAAACTGTTAGCATTTATTATGAATTCTGATGTTAATGTTATATCAAGGTCATAAATTCATGTATTGCCCCCAAATTCACTGAATCCTCCTCTGAGTCAGGTCTTATTTTAGGCTTCAGGACCCTGTTTCCTGCCTTCATGAAGCTCATGGTCTTGGGATGCCAGGATAGCTCAGTGTTTGAGAGCTTTCCCGGCCATCACAAGATCTGGGGTACAATTCCCAGCCCTGGCCCATGCAAGCCCATACGCTGAACTGCATGCAGCACAACTGGTAACCACTGGGATGGATGGCTGGGTGGTAAAAGTTCTCACGTCCCATGTGGGAGGCCTCTCATTTGATTTCCACTCTGAGGGGCCACACATCCACCTGTGTGCAATGAAACCATGTCACAACGAATGATGTACAACTATGGAAACTGCTGTGGGCCCTTCATCCTGTCTGTCTGTCTGTCTCTCTCTAACATCTCTCAAACAATAAAAATAAATCTTTTAAAAAATAAAGAAGAAGAAGCTCATGGTCTCACAGAGGAGGGTCTGACTGAGCCCCTAGGTCTGGGGAGCACTTTCTCATATAGGTGGGTGGGCTCCAGCATACCAGAGAAGCCTTAGTTCCTTCAACCAGAAATCCGGGCACTTGAGACCCTTTCAGTCTCCAGCCCTGTGGACCCCACGGAGAAAGCTACACATCCAGGTTCCCAAGCGTATTGACACACCTTTCACTTGTCCACATTCTCACCTGCCCACCAAGAGAGGTATTGCGCAGTGGTTAAGCTCTTGGGATTTGGTGGCACTTGAGTCTGGACTCTGCATCTTATAACAGTTTTGTACCTTTGGGCAAATCACTTTCCATCTGGAGTAAAATGGGACTAATGATAGCTCTTATTCTATACAGAGCTGTTGCGAAAATTAAATGAGAGTATGTTAAAATACATATGTGATACTCAGTAATGGATCTAGTATTATTTTTTAATTGCTCCCACATGTATTCATGCACTCAGGAGAGAGCAGGCCGTGAATGCCTGGATTTAGCCTCTGCAAACAGGGGTCTCCTCTTCTGCTTCCCACATTCTGACTCTAGTTTTTAATCGAAGGGGCAGGGTGCCCTCCCGGCAGACTCTCCCTAGGATGCTGCCCCAGGCCCCGCCCCTCCCTGATTGGGGCGGGCATGTGGCTCAGGCTCCAGGGCCAGAGCTGCCTGTGGGGTGACTCAGCAGCGCCAGCGCCTGCCGGGCCTGATAAGGGTGTGTGCCTGTGAATATGTGTGTGTTGGAGGTGGCCAGGGAGGGATGTTTCTGAGTATGTGCTTGAATATATGTGGGAATGTGTTTCTGATCTTGAACTTGTGTGTCTTTCACCTCCGTGTGTGTGTGGGGGGGGGCATCTGTGTAATGGCATGCCCTTGGTGAGTTTGCACAGAGGATGTGACTCTGTGTCTGCCTCTCTAGTGTCTTATAAGCACGTTGCCCACCCCCTGAGAACCTAGAGAGCTGTGCACTGCCGCAGGGGCCTCTCAGTCCGGGAAGCCTGTATTTCTCTTTGAGCTGGCTTATGTACTTGTGCTGGTGAACACAGCCTTGTTGGTCACTGTAGAGGTGAGAGTGAGGTGTTGTTGCTGCACAGACTGAGCCCCTAGCCCCACAGCCTCTGCCTGTGAAATCTCCACTTGTCTCCCCAGATTATAGGGAGCAATTTGCTACCTGAGATGCTCCCTGTGAGGGGAGACCTCCAGAGGAGGCAATTCACGTTTAGTGATCGCTACTGTTTTACACTTGATCTCATTTAATCCTTACAGCCAAAAAACGTTCTGAAGAGAATGGAAGTGACAGCCCTAGGTCACACAGCTCTTAAGTAATGAAGGGCATGAAGCAGGACTTTCCCTTAGGATGAGCACCCAGTTTGCCTGGGGCCTGTGGGGGAACTGATAAGCTTGGGGGCAGGGGAAGGAACTTGTTTGTGTCTCCCCCTCCCCCTCAGAGTTGCCTGGGCCTCCAGCCAAATCCTTATCCTTCCAGAGCCTGGACACTGCCACCAGGGTGACTGAGTCTTGAATTAGTTGATAAAGAGGCCAGTGGACTGGCAGGGGGGAGGACAGGAAGGAACCAGAGCATATATTCCTCCAATAAATCTTTATTGAGCACACTATTAAAAACTGACCAGGGGAAGCCGGGATGGCTCAGTGGGTTAAGCGCTCACTTTGCAGCCCCAGGGACCCAGGATCGAATCCCAGCCCCAGCCCCAGCCCGTGCAGACCCATATGCTGAACTGGGGAATTCCCCCAGCTCAGTTCTCTCTCTGTCTCTCTACCTCTCTCTCTCTCTCTCTCTCTCTCTCTCTCTCTCTCTCTCTCTCTCTGTCAAAAACAATTAAAAAAAAAATTAAAAAAACAAAACAAAAACTGACCAATACCCTGCTCTGTCTAAGAGGGAAAGAGAGTCACAAGACCAGGCCACAAGCAATGGTAGAGACAGGGGGAAACTTGGGCCTCAGGCAGGAAATGTGGCTGGAATCTGTTACAGGTTTTAATTCTCATTCCATTATTTACAGAGCATGTTACCTGGCCAGTCATATTTCTCTTCTAGCTGTCTCCTCATCAGTCAAATCAAGCAATGGCACTCATCCTGCCTGCCTTTCCTGACTCCAGGATAGTAGAGGAGAAATTCATTTGTAAACTGAGGACTGCTCTCCATACATAATGGACATTTCTATTGTGAGAAGTACCTAAAGTAACTGCATATCCAGAGCTCAGAGAGAAAGGATCCCATCTGAGGGATTAGGGAAGACTGCCTGGAGGAGATGACCTTCCAGCGAGACTTTTAAGGATGAATTGTACATGAAAATGGACAAGGGCATTCCAGGTGGAGGAACAGCCTGCACAAAGGCCTGAAAGTAGAATAGTGAAGGTGTACCCTGGGAGCAGGAAATGGTCTGGTATATTTGGAGCACAGAGTGGATTGTGAGACCAAATTGTAGAAGGTCTTAAATGCCAGGTTAAGTCCAGGACAGGTAAGGTGGAATGAGATACTGACTTTTGGGGATAGCCAGGGAGCCTCTGAGGTAGGGACAGCCATGTTCTGGCTGGGGTGTGGCAGTCATTTTGCCGAAACTTAGAGGAGAGGGAGAATTGGTAGGTGGTTCAGACTCCACCCTCCCCGGGATGACATCTTAGGTGGGCAAGAAGCTGCAGAACTCCTTCCAAGGAACAGATGGGTATTGGCAGGGATGGAGAAAAAGCTAAGTCAGATGCTCCAGTCCAGGGAGGGACCAACCCATGCTTGGGCACATAGGGTGCCCACCAATGAACATTTAAGGGCTCTGAGAGGCCCAACCACCTAAGAGTTTCCCTGGGTTTGTTGCAGTGTGAGGACAGCATAAACCTCACCAGAAACCTCCTTCCCAGGGAAAGTGTCATCTCCAGAAAACCTGGTTGAAACAACAATGAGTACCATATGATTGGCTTATTATTTATCTGTCATGTACCACTAACCTTTTCCCATCATATACCCCTATTTTATGGATAAGATGAAGCTGAGAGAGGCCACGGGATCTCCTGGCAATCGCACAGTAAATGGTCGGGCCAGGACTTGAAGGCAGCACTCCTTATTTCCTGAGAAGACAGGAAACAGCTCCTGGAGATGCTGCGAAGGCTGATTCTGGCTTGGTGGCACCAGGAAACCCGGAGGGGTGGGCTCCAGGGAGAAGGAAAGGAGGTGTCTGCTGCCACCTTGTGGCCATAGAGAGGGCTGCTCCGGCGGAGGTGCATAGCGCTTATGTCCAGAGCTGTGCCGGTGACTCTACCCTTGGAAGTAGGGCTGCCTTGGGTGCATGCGTGTTAGTTCAAGGAAGGGGATTGTAGTGAAAGAGTGGGCTCTCAAGTGGGACTGTCCTGGATTGCATCTCCAGCTCACCACGACTTGTGAGACCACAGGCAAGTCTCTGGTGCTTGCTCCTCATCCCTTGTCTCAAGGCCTATGAGAGAATTAAAAGAGAAAGCCCACTCCTGCAGAGATCCTTCACAGCCTTTAACAATCTTCAAAGTTGGAAATACAGAGGACCCAGTGGACACATCCCGGTTGTGGGGCCAGAAGCTTATTTGGAGGCCTCTCTAAGGAAAAGAATGCAGAAGCATTTGAGATCTTGCTCCCTGGCATATGCCATCAGTTTGGCTCAAATAAACTTATTTTTAAAATCTCTATAGAGTTCTCTCTCTGTCTCTGTATCTCTCTCTCTCTCTCTGTCAAAAATAAAAATAAATAAATAAAAATATATTTTAGGGGAAGCCGGGATGGCTCAGTGGGTTAAGTGCTCACTTTGTAGCCCTGGGGACCGAGGATCGAATCCCGGCCCCGGCCTATGCGAATCCATATGCTGAGCTGGGGAGTTCCCCCAGTTCGGTTCTCACCTGGGTGAGACCCCAGCCCATTTCCTGCCCTGTGCAGCCCCGCACCCACCTGTGGAATAAAACTATGTGGAAAAACCAATGATGTGCAACTATGGAAACTGTTCTGGGCCCTCCCCCTTTTCTCTGTCTCTGTCTCTGTCTCTCTCTCTCTCTGTTTCTCTCTCTCTCTCTGTCAAAAACAATAATAAATAAAAATTTAAAAAATTTAAAAATATATATATATTTTTTTTTTTTAAAAAGGGGAAGCCGGGATGGCTGAGTGGGTTAAGCGCTTACTTTGCAGCGCCAGGGACCGGGGATCGAATCCCAGCCCCAGCCCCGGCCCGTGCGGAACCATATGCTGAACTGGGAGCTCCCCCAGTTCAGTTCTCTCTCTGTCTCTGTCTCTGTATCTCTCTCTCTCTCTGTCAAAAATAAAAATATATTAAAAATCTCTATAGCTCAGCCAATTAAACAATACAAAATCTCACAATATGCAGCAACATGATGTGAAATAAGTGATACAGAAATAGACAAATACCATATGATCTCACTTATATGTGTAATCGAAAGACTCAAACAAACAAAGCAGACTCATAAATACAGAGAACAAATGGATGGTTACCAAATAGGAGGGGGGTTGAGGGGCTGGGTGAAAAGGTGAAGGGAATAAGAAATACAAATTGGTGGTTACAAAATAGTCACGGGGATATAAAGTACAACATAGGGAATATAGTTAATAATATTGTCATAATCATGGATGGTGCCAGGTGGATACTAGCCTAGTCAGGGGGATCATGTTATATATTATATAAATGTCTAACCCCTATACTGTACACCTAAAGCTAATATAAAATAATATTAAATGTCAACTGTAATTGAAAAAAATTCTCTACAGATTTAGAAGTTTCTTATGTTGACATTTACACAGTGCAGTGTGGCAGAATTCTGAAGAAGCCCACCCAGGACCCCTCTTCAGACCTGGACCCAGCACCGGGCTCCTCGCTTTGTATCAGGTGAACTGGGCGAGTTTCTCTCAGAATTGCAGGCCTCCTTACTTTAAATAGCAGGCCATGACTTTATCTGAGCTGTGTTTAGAAAACCTTACAGGTACATAAGGTTGAGATAGCCCAGTAGAATTATATGTTTAATGGAAAGTTTCCAAGGGAGAGGCAAGAATATCTCTGAGTCCTCCACATACTCAAGTGGTACTTCTGGAGTTTTTTTGTCTGTATTAGTTCGAATTAGCTATAACAAAATACTGTAGACTATGTGGCTTAAACAACAGAAATTTATTTTCTCACGGTGCTGGAGCCTGGGAGTCTGAGATCAGAGTGCCAGGATGGTGGGTTTCTTGTGAGACTCTCTGCCTGCCTTGCAGATAGCTGCTTTTTCAGTGTCTTCACATGACATGTAGAGAGGGACAGCAAGCTCTCTGGTGTCTCTTCTTATAAGGTCACTAATCTCATCATGAGGGCCCACCCTCATGACCTCATCTAAACCTGTCTCCTAAAGGCCCCATCTCCAAATACCATCACACTTCGGGTTATGGTTTCAACATATAAATGGGGGTGGTGGTGGTAGGGAGAAACTGTTCAATCCATAGCACATCCATAGAGGGCATTTCCTGCTCAAAGCTTCAGACTTATAATGGGTTTGAGAGAGTAGGGGTAAAATGAAGGGATGAAGGGAGGGAGGGAGGGAGGGAGGGAGGGAAGGAGGGGAGGAAAAAGAATGCAAAGCTAAGAGTACAAAATGCTTGTAGCCACTCACGCAGGAGGACACAGATGGGAAGGTGAGAAAGTCAATAGAAAGAGACAGTGGTCTTAACCAATTAAGTAAACGTATTTTACTTCTGCAAATTTCACAGAAACATGAATTTGTAACACAAAGCCAAGGTCCCTCTTAGGGCCTATGCAAGTGTGAGGCCTTGACTGACACATAGCCTCATGGTGAATCAACCCCTAGGCTTAGTGGAGTCAAATGTGAGGTCCCCCATGGAAGATTTGAGAATTCTGAACCCAGAGCAGGATCTGGGTTCACGTCTCCCAACCTCCCCCTACCCCTCCACCGCCCTGGCTGGACTCTCACTCCGATCTTCCAAAGCTTCCTACCTGGAACTGAATCCATAGTCACCACCCCTTCTGTGAGGCCGCATCCTAACAGTTGAGTTGCTGTAGCCAAGACTGCTCAGGGATCCTCTTTCCATCCAGCCGAATCCTCCTTTGTTTTCCAGGCTTGGGAGTCCAACCCCATAAGCCCCAGGAAGCCTTCTCTGCCTGCCCTTGCCTCCCCCAGGCAATGGCAGCACCGTGCTTGGCACAGAAGCCTTTGGGCAGCACACAGCTGTCTGAGTTCCTGCAGTGCTACCAGTCTGATGTCGCCCACATGTGGTCAGTCCAGATGGACACACCCTAAGCCCCTCCTCTTACAGCCAGGCCTGGTGGAGTGGTGGTTAGGGGGTGGGGGGCAGTGCCAGTGGGAGACAGAGGACTCGGACCCAGTCCCAGCCCTCCTCTAGCTCACATAGTGCTAGTCAGGTAAGACATGGGCTGAGACTTAAAAAATTTAAAGCTAAGAATAACTTAGAGGCCAAGTGATTAGCAAACTCTTTTGGAAGCCCCATCTGGAGAACAGAGGAATGCAGTGGGAGTGTAGGTGTGTTAGAAGGTAGAAGGGCCTTTCCCAGCCCTCCTAAGGAACTATGAGTTGGAACCATTGTTCAAGTTCAAGCCATTTGCTTTAACAGAGACCCAGCACAGGTAAGAGATGTTACCAAGGTCACTGAGTGAGTTAGTGGCTGACGCTGGATGGAGGTCTGCTTGACTGCTCTCTTTGCTCATCCTCAGTACTGGACAGTTGGGGCTGAACCCTCACTTCCTACCCCTGAGCCACATTGCTATGCTCTGGACCCTCCATCCACTCAGCACAAACAGAAGTTCAAAAGGGTTCCTGGGGCCCATGGACATGGGCATGGGACAGCAAGGAAGGGGCCCTTCGGAGCCCCCATACTGAAATGAGGACAGAGATTGCACTTTTACCTGTTTGTTCACTGCTTATCCTCAGGCTGAGCACAGAGCCTGCCACACTGTTTACAGTATGTGTTAGTTGAATTTTTTTTTTTTTTTTTTTTTTTTTTTTTTTTTTT
>PVKE010016295.1:0-32049 GCA_004027555.1 Craseonycteris thonglongyai
GGCAGTGCTCATTGTGCCTTTAATTTGCAGGAAGCCTTTGTGCGGTTCTACTCCTCGTTTTACATGCTGAGCAGTTTTCACTGATAAAGTACTTATGGACCAGTTATTCTGGATTAATGAAAAGCCCAGTAAAATTTTATGTAAAATGACTGTGAACTTTCTCTGTAAAATACTGAAATGTAGCTTAGGTCTCAATGGCCGGAGAATCTTGACCCTGATTATTATGTGCCTCAATCGTTTTCACGTTGAGTAGGCAAAGGCCGCTCTAAAATTGTAAAGAAGTATTATTTTCAAACAGAGAAGGAATCCAAAATTGGGGGGCTATGAATTCAGACTGAATGGCTGCAGCCTCAGGGCAAACACACTGACTTAATCACATAGCAGTAGGTTTCAAAATCTTGCCCTCCTCAGCCGTCCCCATAAAGTATTTCCCTGCCCTTTAAACCTATACAATAACGCAAACACATTCTACAAAAGGAAACCAACGTCGTTGGGATTTTTTAACGTTATAACATCCATTTCAGGAGCAGACGGCATGGTTCTCATTCTACACTTACCCAAACCACGATTTTAAATCAATGGCTTAGTATTTCCTCTGAACTTCAAGCTGCAAAGAGGACATTTAAATATCCAATTATCATGGATTATAAATCAAACTCAATTTTCCCACTTTTTACAATTTCCACAATTCCCTAAAAGTCCTTAGATACAAAAAAAAGCAAAGTCTAACTTGAAAAGGTCTAAGTGGAAGTTTTAAAATCTGTCTACCTATAAGCACACTGTTGAAATGTGTCCTATTCCAAGACAAGTAACTGTACTGTGGTAGAGTGCTAACATTTCTCATTTGCTGCTACACTACCTTTGTGCCCATCAGAGGTTCAAATCATAATCACAGAGATTCATATCTACCACAGCAAGCATATCTGCAGAGTGGAATTGATAGTGCCTGAAACTAACGGGGTTAAACAATTTCTTTTTGTGAGGCTACGGGCAAAATCTAGAGCAGCTGTCTAACTTTGCCTTTAACGATCATAGCAAAAGCTCGAGGAAGTGATCCAATACAGTGCTGGTCTCTAGTAACCAGATCGTTTCTATTTCATTTTCGGCCAAGGGAATGGAAAATGAAAACAAAATTATTCCTCAGTCAGTAAGTTTACTTGACAAGCCAATTTTCACCCACCTTTAACTTTTATTCACATGTATATCTGTAAGAGCTGTTTCTTTTGTGTGTGCAGGCAACCTTAATAACTTTTAAACACTGGCTACCCAAGATAAACTTCAGATGGCTATCACTTCTTTAAACCCACTATAAAAACTACTGGAAATTTTTTCAGCTATTCAAGGAATACCTAAAAGAGCTAAAAAAGAAAAAGCAACATTTACTCATTGTTGTAAAATTCTTGAGCCACAGATCTCTGGTTCTTTCAGTGAAGAAAACTGCAGAATTCAGATCATTTTATATATGTCCTAAAACAATTGTATAATAATAACAGATATAATCTCAGTCCCTCAAGAATTACAATTTTCCACCTAAAACTACTTACATTGTTTAAAACAAACAAAAAGTTCTCTCATCATATATGACCATCCAATTATTACCAACATCTCTGAGATACCTACTCCTATTCTTCCCTACTTAGCACGTGGAAAACAGGTATTTCAGACATCTACCTAATCAGGACTTACAAATATTTATTTTAAATAGAAATCCACCAATCAAAGAATGTGTATAAGGGAAACAAAGTAATCAAATCAATGACCCAACAAAGTTATATTATCACTCTAGTTAATAACTATAGGTTGATACTAGAAAGAAACTCCAAAACAATTTTAAACTAAATTATGTTGAAATACTCACGACTGCAACATTCCTCATTTCAATATTTACAATGCATAAGTTAGTTTTATTCAAGAAAGTGTGCCTAAAAAAGAATTAATTTTTCTAAAGGGCAATCTTAATCCAATATTTAATTTACAATTCCAATCCTGTTTATTTCCACAAAGGTTTGGCCCAAAACAATTTCAGTTAAATTTCAGGCTAGTATACACTTCTGCTATGTGCCACAAGTTGGAGATACCGAATGCAAATGTATCTGATGTGTTGTCTGATTATAACAGATCCTACCATTTTGCACTACCTCAGGTAGCAGAAACATGGCTTCATCTATTTAACATTTGAAAACGACTACCAGGTGATAGTTTCCTGAAAACAAACAGAAAACATCCATGAATTAAAATACACCACAAATGGGTCTTCCTGCATTGAATACACAGACATACAAGTATATGAATGGCTTACTTGTCTTAAAAACATAAACCTCAACTACTGGGTTAATAAGTGTCACTTCTGCCTTGGTTTTTGGTAGTAGTTTGGGGTAATTTTTATTTCTCGTAACTTCCAAAGTTTCTGTATAAACTAGAAATTCTTCAAATAAAATTAAATAAATTGATTTGCAAGTAATTAGCGATGGGGTTTCAATAATGTGAAACTATCTCTATATAGTCTCTATGGCTCAGGAATTTAACTGCCTGTGCTCAATAGAATACTCTTAGTGGGTCTGGGAGCCCACTGCCTATAAAATCTCCCATGGAGATTCAAGACCACCCATTGAAGAATAGTACAACATTACTGCCTCAAGCAAGACGCTGGTACACAGGACTGGTTATTCAAGTCTTTTAAATACTATTTTATTGAGGGATTGTGGGAGGTGGGGGAGGGGGATTCATGAGTGGTAGGGGAGGAAAACTCAAACAGAGAAAAAAAAAACCACAGTAATTTCTAAAGCAGAGGTTCCTATAGTACCCACCCCCACTCCTCATCCCACCCCAACCCCCTATTTAAACAGCTACATAAAAAAAGTAATAAGTGCTCGATTTCAGAGAGAATTACATTATACTCCATTTGAACAGGATACAAAGTACTTTTATTTGAAAAGCTGCTTCTCCACTGTTATAAACAATTTTACTCAGCACCAATTTCAGACAAGAGAAGATGGCTAAGGAGATGGGAGATGAGGTTCGGGAAAAACTCACTCAGTGTCTCTCAAATGCCTAAAATACGCTGATCCAATAAAGAACCCTTTAGAGGAAACTTTCAGTCTATTTTTTTTCCTCCAAGTAAGCAAATCATACAGGAGGGCTTTTCTTTTCCAGGGTACTGCACCCTGTCTCTTTAAACTCCAGGCCTGCCCCATTTCCCACGCATTCAATGAAAGCAACACGTTTGCTGGCCTCCAGCCCACAATGTCAAGTAGTTTTCTTGCTATTGAATTTCAAGATTATTCTTTTGGATCATTTGCCCTTTAGTTTTAAGCACGCCAAAGCAAAAATAATGTCTTTCTACAATAACATAAAGAAAACGCTGAGGTCTTTACAAGTCTACAAGTAGAGAACACCTTGTCCTTAGTACCCCTTTCATTGCAAAATATGCTCCCACTCTATATGCTCTAAAGAAGGGCCATTTTATACATTATCTTGGTCTACTACAGCCCTGTCTTCTAAAAAAAAAAAAAAGCTCTCAGTATATTTATTTAATGTAGTGCCAAATTTGGACTCTCTAACAATCTGTAACATTCAAACCCAGCGTCCCAATCACTCAAACTCTCAAGTCTTGACTTGGTCCCACAAATATTTCATTAGAAGTAGTTTTAAAACAGTTTACTTTCTATATTTGAAGCAAAGACATTTAATACATGAATTAATTTAATAATGAAAATAGGAAACAAACACTGTAAGCTGTAGTCATAGTGCCAAAGAGTATGTTTTCCTCCTTCTCATACACATCTTAATCCTCAAGAAAGGAAGCCAGGCCACGATAGACCCCATTTAGAATTCTCTCAAAAGGACCAGCAATAGTTAAATAAAATTTTATCGGTAGAACTAAATGAAGCCCATGGAAAATAATGTTACTCCAAATGCTAGCAAGTGGAACTTAAAGTAGCAATTTTATGCAAGTAGCTAACAAAGAAATGCTCAGATCACAAACATCAGCTTTTATATTTTATATTCTAAATTTGAGTTATTCTGGCTAACTATAATTTAGGAATTTTTTAAAGCATCTAATACAGACTTACATTTATCTGACATATAGTTTTGCATTTGAACAAGTATACTTTTAGTAGCTTTTTTTTTAATAGTAAACAGTAGAGATGTTTTCCACAGATTGTAATATCATGAAGTCAATCAGATAAATTTTAGATTGCAAAGAGACCTTTTAAGACAACTAAAATTATATCCCTCACTTTGCAGAAAGCCTGGCTTTTAGTTGTTTTTATGAAATACTCATATCAATCTATCTACGCTGTATGTAATACATAAAATTACATTTTGATTTTAGTTTGTTTAACCTTCTGGTTATTTGTGTAGCCTTTTAATAGTATTAAAACTATTTTAATACTAAAATAGTATTTGTGTTTATCCAATTATGCATCAATTGCCCATCCAAAAAGGATCACTTCTCTCTCTTCTGCCCTAAACATTTTTGCCTTGGTTTTGATAGTAGTTTGGGGTAATTTTTATTTTTCGTAACTTAGCACTTAACCTCCAAAATACCTACAAAGACACAAACTGGAAACAGATTTTTACTCCCAATTACAGACCCCATTAATTTCTAAGTCCAACATCACACTATCTAAACACGATAAGAGTCTTTCATTTGTAGTCAATTTTTAAAGTCAGATTTAGGCTTGGAGAATTACCTAACACAACATCTCAAGATAGAAACATTAGTTAATAAAGTCATATTTAATCAAAACTCCAAGGGAAAAAAAAAATCAAAACTTTTCCAAACATTCCTAAATATCCCAAAAATGTACGTATGCTGTACTAAAATATTAAGTATAGTTGTCTTTCTATTATAAAGAATATCTAATATGAATCATGTACTTATAAGTCAGGTTAATCTGATTAATTTTACAAATGCAATAAAATAATAATTAAAGTTTAGAACATGATTTACATAAAGCTTACAATCAACTTATGAAGCATTGTACATATATTCATAGTAACAGTGTAAGAAAACACTCAAAAATAGCAAGATGATTAAAACTTTAAGTTACAAAATATGAAAATGTTCCTGGAAGACACTCCTGTGTATGTTCCAAATGAGATTACTTAAAAAAAAAAAAAGAAGCACCTAAAAAGCTTATTGTAAATACGCCCATATGTACATTTAAAAATCTATTTTTACTTTCACATAAGATGTCATTCAAAAAAGCCTTTAAAATGCTACAAATTTTACTGATGACAAGATTTTCCTGATATCCCACCTCCCAAAGATAACTTCTATTAACGTTTACTATAGTATTTTCTTCCCATCTTTTCACTGATGAATGTTTTAAGATTTATTATATTATTTGAGAGGAGAGAGAGACAGAGAAGGGGAGGGCCCAGAGCAGTCTCCACAGTTGTACATCATTAGTTGTGACATGGTTTCGGTCCACACAGGTGGATGTGGGGCCAGGCGGATCAGGAACCGAACTGGGGGCCTCCTGCATGGGAGGTGAGAACCTTCACCACTGAGCCATCCCAGAATATGGGTTTGCAAGGGCCAGGATGGGAAACAAACCTCAACTGCAAAGCAAGCTCTTGACCATGGAGCTATCTATCTCAGCATCCCCTCGCTGATGTATTTTTATCTGTCACACAATTCTCAAAATGTGGATACAGATGAGCAAGTCTAATCATTTTGATATGAAGAAAATGGACTGAATCAAGTATTAAAATCAATGATGATGATAAACCAAAAACAGGACCCACAAAGATACTATGTCAAGTAGCATTAACTACAAGTTATTGTACACCCTTTACTACAGAAGAACATAAGAAAATTATTATTTGCTGCTCTCTTTAAAATGTCTGTACTTATGTGTTGCTGTATAAATTAAATCTGTGGCTCTCGTCAGCCATTCAACAATTCCCTTTAGCAAGTTGGAATGATAACTAGAATTCTTTTCATTGACCTTAAAGGTATGCAGCATGTTGCAAGTAAAGTGTGGAAGGGCACTTGCTTTTCAAGACACCTTCAGTTAAGTATCTGAATTATTAAATAGAAAACTCTGCAAGTATGTTGCGTGATCAAAGATTTGATACAGTTTCTTCTAGCTTATCTACATGATAATCTTAATCCAAGTCCCCAGTTATTATTCTATTGCAACTGAAGCACAAGAAGTTAACTGATACTTCATAAAAGCAAACTGAGTGACAAAATGTCAAGGTCTGGCTTTACAGTATATGAAACAAATAAGCAAACAAACAAACCGATCAATCAATCAAGTCTCATGAAAAACCTAGTCATCTAATGACCTGATCAAGAGTCATCTTTAAAGACATTTCAAATAAACAGAGGGTGCCCTGAGTTCTTGGGATGCTCCAACCTACAGGTGGTTGATGGTTGGTGTAAATGGCACCGATATAATCAGAAAGGAACGTTTCATAACCAAAATGTAATGACCTATTTGGTGAATTACCCTGTGAACCTCCTCCTTTCTGTTCGCCCATGCCACTGTTCATTCATCATTAAAAGGTGTAAAATTCCAGGATGTCAATGTTTTTTCTTTTTCAGAAAATCATTCTCCAAACTACGACACTTATGAAAAGTGAGAAATTAAATACAGCAGTACATTATCTATTGTCTAGCACAATAACTAACCAATATACAGTTGCTATCAAACAAATGCAAGTTATTTCATCATTATAAAAACATTAGATCAATGATACACTCAAAATTTATCCTTTTCCTTAAAAACTAAGGGAAAATAGTATTTCATTCAGAGCAAGCAAAGCCCACAGAGCTTCTTCAGTCCAAACATTGCCCTTCCACCTCTCAGACCAGGCTTTTCCACTGCATCGCTAAATACTGTTCCAACCAGTTACTGGAATACATCTGTCTCCTATTTTTAAAGCTAAAGGCTAGTTGTATTTCATAGATGTAAGTAGTAAAAAAATGATAGACCTGGCCAAGTCTCTCAAATGTGTGTCTGGCTTTTAAAACAGCATCCAAAATAGGTAAAGAAAGAGAGAGAAAAGGTGAAAAATTCATTTTCCCTGTAACGTAAGTTAAGATGCATTCTAGAAACTGTTTCTTTGCTGATACAATGTTACGCACTAAATTCAAGTGGTGGTTCTGTTTACACACAGCCAATTACAAGAGGCACAGAAGACATGAGTTTTAGAGCACTGTGTAACAAGTTATCAATTAGGGGAGTGGAAGCTAACTCTGGATTCTAACACTTTTTCTGACTTGTAGTATCTACCTTTTTACATTGTTGCCAACAAATTGCAACGTCTAAACCACTGGTTCCCAACCTTTTCCCTCTTGTTTACCCCTTTTAAGCCCACTTCTATAAATTGTTCTCCTTGTTGTTAAAACAGCTGTTTCTAAATACTGACACTCTGGTTCACTGCCTAGCTTAATGCAAAATAGCGGCAATGAGGTAGTAAGTTAGGGAACAAAAATTACTACCCTAAAAGTACAAAACACAGGTTTAATTTTATAGTACTCATCACACAGTTAAATGTTGTTACTGATTATTTTTCACTTACCACTGAATAGCCTAGGACATACCTCGGGGGGGGGGGGGGGTACGCGTACCGCTGCTTGGGAATCAATGGTCTAGACTACAATGAGATTACTTTTTTTAAAAAGTGATCATAAGTATGAGTACTATCTACAGTGATATACAGTCCCATCTGGAGAAACAACAGATACACAGACAGGGAAAGGCAAGCGCTGAGTGGATTAAAGCAGGTAACACATGCTCCTGCTAGATACTGCGTATGAGGAAATAAGCTCCCCACTCCTCCTTAGTATAAATACTTCTGTATACAGGTAGGAAAAATCATACAACAGGCATTGTGAAGAACCCAAATCACGAAAAGCAATAGCCTAGTTTTCACCGAGTTACTACAGAGCAGAGTTTCTAATACAGGAACAGGGAAAGAAATCAAAGAAAAAAAAAATTTTTTTTTTAAACAGAAGAATATTTCTTCAATACGAGGAAAGCTTTCATTATTTAGCAACTCATATTGATGTAGTATTTTGGGTAAAAGGTATACATGACATGAACTCTACAATAAACCATTTTTTTAACATTCAAATGTTATGTTTATTAAAATAAATAGATACCTGGACGAATCTGACACTAATCTCCCCCAATACCACCCTGGGAAGACGGAGGAAGAAAGAGGGCATACAAACCTACCTGCCCAAATGAAAGGTATCAGGCCGACTAAGTTTATATCTAGAAATAGCAAGAGGCATGTAAATCTCCCAACTCTCTAGGCTACTGCAATTGTTATTAATATTTTAGGAAATTGTGAATGTATATTTTGCTTCTTAAAATCAATACACACATAGCATTTGGTCTGGTATTGATGGGAAACTAACTAACTAATGATTTCTGTTGGACAGGAACAGACAAAACAAAAATCTACATTTGACAAAACTATTTTAAAGTGTATTTGGCTCTGAGAATATCAATCTTCTAGCACGGGTCATAACGCTAATTGAATTCAACAGCTCCTCTTTATAATCATTTGTGAATATTATTTTAAATAAAAGGGCCTCAGAATTAAGGTCAGAATAAGTCATAGTATTCTTTAATAAAAAATGATGGAGCATGATCCTCTCCAAAAAGTTAACCACTATATACCAACTAAGTCATACCCAAAGGCTAGCCTTATCTTTTTAGACATTTGATGATAATAGCTTCCTTCAGACTTCAACCACTGAAAACTTTATCACACTTAAATTAAAAGGATTAGGTCATACAACATTATTTCTTAAAACAATGTTCTGCATCCTTCATGGAATTGCAATCTTACCACAATGTGGTGGAAGGGGTGTGTGTGAAATATCAGGGGATACCTACCATTCAGGAACAATTTTTCTAATGATCTCAAAGGGAAACCTTAAATTAACCCATAAAATGAATTTGATGTTGCCCGCAAGTAACTAGCTATAGGACTTCTTCCTCTAAAACAGCTTCTGCCATGGTTACCACCAGTTAATTAAATCTTAGATCATGTCTACAAAAGCAGTTATTGCTGAACACTTGTCTGCTAATATAAGTGAATAATTACTCAGTGTTTTAAAAGTAAACATTTACCACCATTTATGACCGGCTTATCTTTGCACCCGCTCACTGGTGACTCATGGTGCCTACGTGCAAGATCCCTTCACGTTTCTAGGCTGCTGATGGAAAGTAAGACGAGAGGGCACACAAAGATGAAGAATCTCAAGTGTCCTTTCAGCTCTAAAAGACACAAGCACACTGAAGGCAGGGACCTCCTCTTTCTCTTATTTACATCTCCCCCAGCTGGGTAATAAGCATATGACCGTGCCCACAAATGATATTCATAAACCAAACCCCAAAACCAAGCAGGAGGACAAAACAAACCATTGTGACAAAATTAAAAACTGGGACAGGACAAAAACATACCCTACATTAGGCTAGGAGAGAAAGAAACAAAATAATGTCCTACAGGTAAGTAAGAAACAAACCTCCCCAGAGGTTTTTTTTAAACAAATGAGAGCAAAAGAAGTCAATAAAGAGAGAATCCAAATAGTCAGTAAACATACAGAAAATGCTTAATCCCACAAGGAACCAGAAAAATGAAAACCAAATAGAGACCATTTTTCAACTAAATATCAAAAACAAGAAATCTTAAAACATCCAACATTGGCGAAGATGTAGAGAAAATAGTCCTCCTTCCATGACAGTATGATATAAATAGTCACAACTACTTTATAGAGAAATCTGACAATGTCTAGTACAAATGAAAACATACACCTGAAACTCAAATTCTAGGCCATATCCAAAATCTTGCTCATTTATATGAGGTAACACATAAAGGATGTTCACTGCACCAAATGGAAAACGGCACATATACTTTTTATTAAGGGAACAGAAAAGTAAGCATAGAACATACTCCCATGAAGAAATACTAAGCAAAAGAAATCAAAGGAAATGAATTGCCTCTCTACAGATGAAACATGGAAAAGTTAGAAAAAACATGAGGGGGGTGGGGAGCACAATGCAAAATTATTCACTCATGAAAATATTCTAGAATAGTGGCAACCATTGCCCAGCTTTGCAAATATAGTAAAAGCCACTGAATTTTACATTTTAAAGGGGTGCATGTTACAGTATCTGAATTATATTTCAAATGAAAGAAAAAAGAAGATTCACCCAGTATTACACTCTTCATGAATATTTTAAGATACAATATCATATTACTCGTAGCAACATAAATGTGCAAGTGTACATAAATAGATGGAAAAAAGGCTGAAGAGTTGGAAGAAAGACTGAAGAGTTGGAAGAAAAGGTGGCGAGGCATTTAAAAACTTCAGCTGAATCTGCAATACTTAGTTCCCTAAAATCAAAACAAGAAAGCAAATACGATAAAATGTAAACTTGTGCAGTCTTGGTAGTGGGATTTAAATGTCTGTTATATCATTCTTTCCTTTGTATTTTCCTACACTCTTTTTGAGAAATACAAAAAAGGTACAAAACAGGCATATCACCAATTACAAATGGTAGATATATAGTACATACATAAAGATATGTGCCATTACTAATAAAACATATGCAAATAAAAATGAGATATAGTCTCATCCAGTAGGTTAGCAGAGATTTTTAAAAATCTATGAATTCCCAGTATTGGCAAACATATGGGAAAATGGGAAGTCTCCCAATCCCTGGGTAAGTATAAACTGGTCAATCTTTTTGGAGGAAAGTTTGGTAATGGATATCAAAATTTAACATCTATATACCTTCACTCAACTACACTCCATTCAAGAAATTTAACATAAGGAAATTACTGAAAAGCCATAAAATAAATGCCAAGGATGTTCACATAGCACTATTAGTATCACATTCAAACTGAGAATAATCTAAATGTCCAAATAATGTATAACAAATCTATACTCAATGTAAGACCACAGGATTCACATTTAAAAGATGATAGATGATAGTCCACTATATACCACAAGAGTAGGAATGTTCATCTGTGCCCTATCCCCAGGTCCTAGAAATGTTCTCGACACATAGTGGGAGCGCCAAAAAGACACTTACTAAATAAATTAATATTAATTTATAAAATATATATACACCAAAATAATAATTTCGGTTACCTATAAAAATTTTCCAGGTAATTCCTTTCTTTCTATTTTTATTTTTATTTTTCTACAATGAACATGTATCTATATGTTAGAAAATAACACAATTTTCACTTGCACATGAAAAATAATATATGGGTTCTTCATAAAAGTGACTCTGTACAACTGTACAATGTCATTTCTCAATTTCTATGACATCTATAAGTTTTAAAAAAAACTTATGAATTAACTGTAATAACATCAATGAGAAATTATTTATACAAGCACTCTTTTCAGATAAATTATATAGTCCCAAAAATGAATACAGCACTATAAATAAGAATAAGGAGAACCACAAAATACAAGAGAATAAAAAATTAATGCATTAAAATACATATATATGAGGAAGAGGGTAAACTAAATAGACTCTGGTCACACGCACATAAAACAAAACGTTATAAAAGAGTATAATTTATAGCACTGAGACAAGTGAATTTCTCTTTCTACATGTTAGCTTTTTCTCTGAAAAGTAAAAACACAAACTCAAACAAATTATAGAAATCTATGTCGTTCTACTAAGACAGTGTGGAAGGTTTATATTTCAAAGATCACAAATAGTCTACAATCTGGTCAATAAAGATTAAAGTCCAGTTAAGTTCAATAATATATGGAATCCTTGCCTAATTATGTAATTAGTATAACTGTATTCAGCATCTTCCCCCACTCCCCCGAGTATCTAAGCTTTCCAACTTCTCGTTTGAACACTGAGGTCACTAGAAGATCAAAAACAAAAAGTTCCACATCTTAGAACTGTAAAAGCTGTGTGAAGTAGTAGGGATCATCTATAATAGATGACCAGAAACAGAGCTAAAGGACTAGGTTGGTCCATGTAAGACCACTGGAAGGAAATATCAAAGAATCAAGAGAAGGAATAAAGGATATTTAAGGTAAAATTATGAAACCGATTGGTACCCCTGACCTGTCTACCTCTCCAAGGTATTTCTATAGAGGGTCAGCTATGATAATAGACTTGTAAAAGGCTTCTGCGAAATACAGAGAACACAGAATAAAAGGAGCAGTGATATGAACTACAAAATGCATCCCAGTGAAACCCAAATCAGGATTTTCCTTTTCTGAGAAACGCTGTTAGATCATTGTTACATTGTATTTAACCACGCAAATAAATACCTTGGAAGATTTATCTATCCTTTCCATTCAATGAGTATTTTTATTGGCAACACGAATGGTTTTGAAAAGTCAGCTTCCACATATTAAAAAGGCGCTTTATTTGTGCCAGGTTGTACGCTGTTTTTTCCAAGTACGGTCCTGGGATTCCAGGATCCCCAAGACCATGCCCAGGGACTGGTGAAGTTAAACCTATTTTCATAATAATTCTAAAGACACCATTTCCCTTTTCCACTCTCATTCTCTCATGTGTGCACAGCATAGTTTTCCAGGGGTTACAATGACACGTGATAGCACAACAGACTGAATACAGAAGAGGATCCAGTTTGCTTCTATTAAACAAAGCATTAAAGAGATTTGCACACAAAAATAGTAAAACAATGCCACCCTTCTCACTCTCCTTTTTGTTTTAGAATCTGTTTAAAATGTCTCATGTCTCAGATTTAATTTCTAATCCAATAACTATTCATAGATATAATTTGCATAGAAAGAAAAAAAAAAGCCCTTTCAAGTCCTCAACTTTTACATGTAAAGGCGTCTTAAGACCAGTAAATTTGAGAACAGCTGATTCATATTTAATCCTCAACTTGTGAGGTAATGGTTCTATTCTATCATAATTCCCTTAACACGAACGAGAACACGAATCAGAGAACAGACACAGATGTTACTTGCTCAAGATAACTATAGGAGGTGTCGCTCAAATCAGCATCTGAATGCAAGTCTGTAATTCCTAACTCATCTTTGAGCAAAAGTACCTATCTAAGAAAGTTAAAGATCACTTTCAGATAACTACATGTTAATCCCTGTGTAGAAGACAATATCCTACATGGATCTTTACTCTTTGTCTGTCAGACTTAAAAAGTAATGAGTGCTCATTGGAATGCTTTAAATACATAGAATTAACTTAAAAAAAAAATCAAACACTCTAAAAATAACCTCCCATCACCCCCAACACCATAAACACCCCCTAAGGAAAACTGGTAAGAGTTTGTGCCCACTTATCCAGGATTTATGTATATACATACATACATACACTTTTTGTCTGTTTAAGCACATTTTTAAAGTGGGAGCACACTGATTGAGCAACTTGCCTTATTTCACTTACTGTATCTTGAAGCTCTTCATGGAGCTATAAATAGATTTACCTTCTTTGTTATAGAATAGCACCATTTATCCTTACCCAACATAAGCCCCCTATATGATTTGCTTGCAAAATTTTGCTATTAAGGTCACAAAAAAAGTATGCTATATCTTTGCATAGTGTAAAGCCATATCTGTTGGAAAATTCCTAGAAGTAAAATTTCTGGATCAAAGTGTATAAACATTAAAACCTTATTACATTTTGCCAAATGCCTTCCAAAATGTCCGTGCCCAATTTACATTCTCACTAACAGCAGATAAATTTCTTCCAGCAATTGAGCTTTTAAGTGCCTTGGAAAATTATATGTTCCTTCCAAATGCCACGTAATAAAACTGTTCTCACTGGTCATCATCATGCCATACAAACACTCTACACAAATCTTGTAACACTCACTGAATGGATCAGTATCGCCTTTCATCTTTATTTATTTCCTTACACCTTTGAAATACCTCAGAAGAGAAAATACACCAGGTGAACACAGTATCTTCAACTAGTAAACCTTCCAATTTTAGATACTTGTTTCAGAAGATTATTGGCTCAAATCAGAACTGCACATTAAAGCTGTGCTCAAACACTTAAATCAAAGGAAAGTTATAAGTATGGATTTATTGTGCTTTAGATGCCTACTAAAAGGACTAAGGCTACAAATAAAAAGCTATCATACCAGTGGCCAAATTGGCTTACATAAAATAATAAGCAACAGATTTCATATCATAAATGTCAGTGAAACAGATTGTAATAGTAAGGATAGCTATAGTTGAAAAGAAAGTTCGCTCAAATTCACATCATACTGAAAATGAAAACATTAATATTTTAAATGAAATGTTTTGAATGTGACCATTCATTTCAGTCATATCAGACTATTATAAATCTTTGGGACTAATAAATAAGATATGGTCTTTTTTTGCAAGTAGATAGTTTTAAAATACATTATACTCTGACCTGCCTATTCTGTAATGGGTAGTAGATATTCCAAGCCTCACTATTTCATCAAAATCTCGTTTCTATGATTTTGTGCTAGTAGTTTTAAATTGGAAGTCTCCAATACATCTCTGGAACAGAGCAAAACCTCATTAATTCAAGTCCAATCAGCTCAATTCTCACATGGCATATGTAATTCTCATTAGGCAACAAGTTAAAAATACTGTAATTTCCTCCTCTACAAGTTCTCATAATATTACTGTGAAATAAAGGAAATCAACCTGAAAATTCACTTTTCCAAATCAAAAATTTATGAAACTAAGAACTCGTCCATCTTCATAGCTGAGAAGTCCTTCCTCAGTTCTAAGGGCCACTTCTGTTTATCTGCTACTGTATATAGTGAAAGTGACTTAACTGGTTATTAATAGCCATTTAGAGTGGAGCATGTACATTTCTTTTCCGTATCTTGCAACTCAGATATTTTCACAAAGCCATTTCGGCAGTTTCTCCCTTTTGTCATCCTAACATTGATAGGTCTATAATATCTCAAATAGGGCACCTTGAAAGGTATAGAAGCAGACAAGAGAAACACCCGGCATTCTTATTCTGTACCTATGCTTATCATTGTGGAAGACATTGTAGGCCAAAAACAATAAGCCCCAGGATGAAGTGGCATGTTTGGTGTTACGTGAACTTACAACTAACTATTCCCAATGAGCAGAGAAACCTTCTCTTGCCATCTGAATCATATGTAATTACAGTATGACATGGTCTCTCCTGGGCTATGGAAGCTGGCATTTTTCCCAGGACTTGTCACATCATGGGAAGCACACGTACAAATAAAAATCCAAAAATAAACATTTTAAAACAATGGTTTATCCACTACATTAAGAAACTCCACAGTTGAGAATAAAAATTGAAGAGCCCAGCGGACAAGCCGACAGTCTCACTAGAGATGTCCGGTAAGACACAGAGTTATCAGGGTATCTTGCCATGCCTAGCAAGAACTCCCAGATGTGGGCTGTTCCGGAAGCACCCACATGTTCCCTTAGGCCGGGCAGAAACTCATTAGGTATGGCAGGAAAAGGGGAACATCACACACACCCACTGAAGCAGAGAACGGTGTGAAATGTGGGACGGTGGATCATCTTTAATTTCATAATGCCAATTTGTTGACTGTTAAGGAACCTAAACAAAGTTATCTTAAGAGCTACATCTACTGCCAACTGACTTCGTTTTCCTAATGCAATAAACATGGCTCTTTGTGTTAAGTGCATTTCACCTCGAAGTGAAGAACAGCCAAGTAGTCATAATAATGTGTACCAAGGATCTGAGAAGGAGGTTTCTTTTGTTTAAACTCCTCCACAGTGGCTCTATGGGCACCTGGAAAAGGGAGAGCAAGATTCCAAGAAGCATCAGACTTGACAATACTCATCCTTACCACAATTTCGAGGACATAGGAAGTCTAATATCCCTGGCTATATTCTGATAGGAAATGCTAACAAGATCTAAATGGTATTTCCTACAGGTCATGCATATTCCTACCACTTCATTAGAAGCTGGATTCATTTATTAGCCATTCAGCAAAGCACATCTAATTCAGCTGCTCAAGCTTTCAAGAGAAGCTATAAAACAAGCCACTAAATATGCAATCCTGTCCCATTACTCGGGCTCTGGAAACAAACCTAAGTATCCACACGAGCCTCTTCCGTCTCTGAGGCACACAGCATTTCTCTTCTCTTTATTCTGCCCCTGAATGCTGAATAATTTCCACATAGCTCTAAGCAGAATGGATTTATTATGATGTTACCCTAAGAAACTGCAGTTCTAGATGCCAATAAAGATTACAGATCAAATGGAAGATAACTACTAACCATTGTGTCGACTTAGATAAATAAACCTGCTCACAAACAAAGCGTCTTATTGTATTGATATTGTTACCTCCACTAATCCAGCTAAAATAACCAGACAGTAGCTTTCCAGAGAGGCTGGAGGGAATAGGAATCAGTATTTCTCAAACCCTCTCTCCATTTCTTTTAAGATAGCACCCTGTTTCTGTTCTTCAAAACAGTCCCATCCTTTATGGGAAAATGTTTGGGACCAGAGGCTAAGCAGGATTATGCAAACTAGACACCAAGGCTAAAAAAACACATCAAAAAACAACAAGGTGAAGAAGGGCTGAAAAGCAACATCGTTCCTCTGGAACTTGGCTTGGACCTGTGCAGAGACCCTCTTCCCTACAGATCCCAGCGGGCTGACACTTTGGAACCCCCTCAAAATCGAATGAGCCATTGGGGGCTAGGGGTGAGTAAGGCACCCCAGCTAAACATAAAATCCTAACCCTGGAGGCTGGAGTGGGTGGCTGAACCTACAAAGAGAAAAGTCTATGATACCCAGGGAGGAAGACAGAGAAGACCCTAAACAGAGACCTCCCTAGCGGGAACAATACATCCCAGGCATTTTCTGCTCATAACAAGGGGAAATCTCAACTTATCCAGGGAAAGAAAGGGTGCAGGCTGCTTATTCCCTCCAGCCCTACTCCGCACACCTCCAAACGCAACAACTCATTGCACCTTCCCCCACGGACGGAACCCGTGGCCAACCCCAAAGGACCGGCGAGTGCTGGCTCGGGAGGAACCAACCCTCGACACCTGACGGTCCTTTCTCTGCGGTGACTTTCACGACGCCCAAGTGGCGCTCGCGGGCGGGCGCGCGGGCGCCAGGACCTGTGCAGCCCGCGGCGCCGCGCACCCGGGTCCCGAGGCTCAGCCAGCGAGCGCGACGCGGGGGTGGGGCGGGGAGAGGAGCTGGGGGTGGGGGTGGGGGGGGACCGCCCGGGCCAAGCAATTGTTTCTTCCGCCAGCAAAGACATTTTTTATCAAGCTCCTTTTGTATTCGAGCCCTACCTCTTTTTGGCCTAGGAAAGCTTTCGTGCAAGTGGAAGACGACTTTCTCCACAAAGTGCTGTATGTTACTGTGCTCCGGGCCACGCACGAACACCATCCAGTCGTGGGTGAAGCCCTCCACGGTGGGTTTTTTCCTCACCTGGGCGCGGTGCCCCAGCTCCAGCTTCACCTGCACGGCACACTGCGGGCAGCGGGAGGAGAGACAGCCGTGAACAACAGGAAGGCGACCGTTCGCCCCTGCACATTGCGCCTGACATTTTTTTTCCTCCTTCTTGAAACGCACATAAAAGGAAGCGACGGTGCCCTCTTGCATTCATGTTTCACGCGCGTGGGCGCGCGCACCCCCACACTCCACCCGGCCGGCCCGATCCCCCGGAGCCCCGGGCCCCGCATCCACACCAGCCGGGATTGTAACGGAATGTTACCCCCGATCGGGAAGGGGTCCGGGGGTTGGAGGAAAAGAGAGTCACTACATGCACGACAACAAATGCATCGGAAACAAATTAGGAGACAATTAGGGGACGATGCCGGGGCGGTTTCCCGGCGTGGGAAGGGAGGTAGCTAGGACTCCGATGGGGGTTCAGACGAGCCCCCTCCCCGAAAGTACAGCGGCGACGGGCACACGCCGAGGAAGTCTTTGTGTACGTGTGTGTGCGTGCGTGTGGAGCGCCGTGCCAGGCGGAATGGAAACTACAGGCAGCCTGTGCTGATGGGCACAAACTCCCATGCTCTGACCACGGGGTTCGTGCACAACAAAAATGAGACGTCACACACACACACACACACGCCCGCAGGAAAACACGCGGAGGCATCCATAACTTAAGGAACCCCGCACCCCCAGCGTAAAGCCCCACGCGATCGGCGAGGCCAGCCTAACGGAGCCCCCGCAACACACTTCCAGGAGCCAAAGTGGCCCCAAAGTACCGTCCACCTCCCCCCCCCCCAAAATGAAATTCAGAAAGGCAGGACAAGCCGCCAAGCCTCGCTTGCGCACAGCCCGGCGCGGGGGCAAAGTTGCGTGCGGCCCCGCTGCTGTCAGCCCGCACACACTCCGGCTCACACACGCGCGCGCACCGCGGAGAACGCACCATCGTAGCGGCCGCCGAGGCTGCTCGCCGCGTCCCCGGACTGCGCCCGCGGCTCCTGGCGGCGGCGGCTGAAATATGGCTGAGTTATTATTCGCCTCCTTCCACCGTGTGTGAGTGAGTGCGCGCGTGTGAGCGAGAGTGCGCTTCTTGCGATTGCAAAGAAGCGAGAAGGGAGGGGGCGCGGGGGGTGGAGGGGCGAGTGTGTGAGTGTGTGTGTGTGCGTGCGCGCGCGCGCCGTGGGGGGGTGGGGTGTGGAGGGAGGGGAGCGGAGGCTGAGGGAGAGGCAGCAGCTCCCTGCAAGCCGTACCAACCTTTTTCTAATTGGACCCGCGGAGCGCTGGCGCTGTCTGGGCTGCGGCGGCGGCACAGGGCGAGGAAGGAGAGGCGGGGGGGTAAGAGGGGTCTTTTATTATTTTTTTTGCATGTACTTACCGAGCTAGCCATGCCTGGGGGCCCGGAGGTTTGCTGGGGTGTTGTATGGTACCCCCCTCCCCCGCCCCCTTCAGCTGTAATTCATGAAGAGGCTGCTATAAATGAGCGCGCGCCCAGGAGCGGCGGGTAGATGGCGGACATTCTCTGCCTTTTTTCCCCCGCGTTCGCTTGCTCGCTTTGCTTATTAAACTCAGCCCCAAAAGCAAAAGCAGCAGCAGCAGCAGCCGAGCAGCTCCAGGGCCAGAAGATGAGATTCCGGAGCATGCGCGGTGGCGCCTTACACCAGGGCTCGGAGCCTTAAGGGGCAGAGGGAGGGCGTGCGGGCGGGGCGGAGCGCGCGGGGAGGCCGAGCGAGCGAGCCAGGGGGAGCTCGAAAGAGCCAATCACGGGCCACATCCCGAAACCCCGGTGGCCGGCTCAGCCACACCGAACGCCTCGCTTAAAGTAACAGGTTCCTGCTTGGGGGGGAGCGGGGGGGGGGGGGGGGGGGGGGGGGGGGGGGGGGGGGGGGGGGGGGGGGGGGGGGGGGGGGGGGGGGGGGGGGAGAGGGCGTTGGAGTGGGGAGAGCGGCCAGCTGGGGAGCCGTCCCAGCCCCTGTGTAAACTCCTCTTGCCCTACAATAAAAAACGGATTAAAACTGCTGGAATGTAGCCACTGCCTAGAGACCCCAGCCGCCTGGAGAAAGGGTGTGAAATCAAGTCTTGGTGGTTAGTTAGGACTCCTGGGGGGAAGGAGGGGGCTGTCTTTTTTCGTGGTTTTGCGCTGACAAGGCAAGAACGCACACCCAAGCAAACTTATTCAAAGACAGAGCAAGAGAAATAATAAGCCAGCCTACAAATAAGCATCCCCAAAGCTATCGCTGAGACTGTTATAACCGGCCACCAGCCCTGGGCCTCCTTCCCCATCCACGCACAGGTACCCGCCCACTGCCCCTGATCGGATGCCACGGCCCCCCGAAAATATAAACGCGACATGAACGAGAGCGAAACCAGAACGCGGTTTCCTTCCAAGGGAAAGCCTGCGTTGGTGATTCCGGACTGGGAGGCATCCCGAAGCGGCGCCCAGGTGAACGCGAGGTACCTGGGAGCGCCGGGCGCAGACCCTCAGGGACCGGGCTGGGCGCTGTTTTCTTCGGGATGACATCAGAACGCGGAGGATTGTCCTCTAAGGACGCACGGGGCAACTGGGGGTCTCAAAATAGCAGATAAAGTTAAGACTGACTGTAATGTGTATAAATTGGGTTATAATCTTTAGGCGTATGGGTGACAGCCAACGTAAGCCCATCTCTGGGTATTAATCCGGTTAGGTTCCCCGGTGACAACCAGTGGCAGTGTTCCCGGAGACGCGCGCCTGCAACGATCCCACTCGGGCCGGGTTCGGTCTCGGTGGCGCGGAGGGAACAGCGCAGCCACGCGTGGGGCGGGGTGCGGAGCGCAGTTCCTTTAGCCGCGCAGACAACCTTTACAAAGGAAACGGATAAGATCTAGACAACTGATTTGAAAGTGAAAGATGGGTGTAACTTCGGTTTGTTGAATAAAGATCTTTGCATTTTCCTAACCCTTGTTCCTTTTTTTTTTTTTTTTTTTTTTTTTTTTTTTTTTTTTTTTTTTTTTTTTTTTTTTTTTTTTTTTTTTTTTTTTTTTTTTTGTCTTTTATCTTTCTTCTCTCCTTTTCCCCTGGCCTCCCAATTTCTTTCTAAATCTTTCCTTTGGCTTCATTCTCTCCTGCCTTCCTTCCCTTGTTATGTATGTGCCTCTGTTCCTCTCCCTGGTTCAACGTTTTTGCTTTTTCATTTTTCTTTCTTAAAACCACGAAAGCAAATTGTATCCGCCCTTGGATTACAGAGAAAGGTATGGGGGGGGCAGGGAGGGGGTACCTGGGACATCCAGGGTCTTCGTTGTCAATGTTCATTTCTCTCAGCTGTTAATAGAAACAGAACCCAAATCAGATCCTACCACTTCCGGCCACCTTTAATTTCAATCCAAGCCTCCAACTCTAAAACCCATACTCAGTTCTCCCCCACTTGCAACCAAGAAAACTACTTGAGGACCCCCAGTATCTAATAACTTTCTATTGGTTTTGGCACAATGTGGAGAGACTGTCTGAGGGTAGAAACATTTAAATCCAAGTTGAAGGACTTAAATTTCTCAATTGACCTACATGTGTATAGTTGCATATCATCTTGTAGGTGTACGTGTAGGTGTGTCTGTATGTTTGTATAAGGACTAAGTTTATATACACATAGACACGTGTTGGGATCGATGTGAAGGGTGGACCTACTTGCTACGCATTATTAAATTTTTAAAGAAATAACCAAATTGGAGAGAAGTCTTTTGGAATAGATTGGGAAATGATGGTTATCTGGATGTGCCCTTAGTAAAGCTATTTCCCATAAGGCGGCAACCATTAGGCAGCGAGTGTAGCTCTGCACACAGGTGAAAAACCACAATCCTATTTGTTTGAGCTGACTTCAAGGTTTGGCTAACTTCTTCCAATGCCACTTGTACTCGCGCTGAGAAACTGATGTGCCCGTGTGTTTGCTGAATTCAGATTTATTCCCGGAGTCACTAAATACGCTGTAGTCAAAGAGCGTCTTTTCCCACTACCGCTCCTTTCTCAAAGAATGTTTTAAAAACCAAATAGAGGGGTAATTCTCGTTCTCCATACCCTAGAAATATAGATTCCGTCAGTAGATGGCGCACAGGGTCCTTCTACGGACGTCCTTACGTGACCTTAGAACAAAAAAGACCAGAAAGGGGAGAAGAAAAAAAAAAAAAGAAAAGAAAACACAACCCTGAATACTCTAGATTCGACTTTCGGGCAAAGGAATTTATGCCAGTCTTTCAATTTGTTATTTATAACATTCTAACAAGTTAGCTATTAATTAAAAGTAGTCAAAACAGGAATAACAGCAGGTTAATTTTGTGTCCAGCACATCTGAAGATCTCTCTTTAAGTGAGGTATCAGTATATGACAAACAACTTTTTGAGTACGTAACAATGTAATTATAGATTATATTTTGCAAATAAATTTTAAGACAAACTTCCATAATAAATAACCCAAAAAACTTAAAAATGGAAGTGATGAGAGAGAAAACTATTTCTCCAAGAAAACAACTATCTCACCAAAGTTTGTACTGTAAGACTTAGCACAGTACCCTAGGCTTAGTTTTGAGGAGCAGAAAAGAAAAGCAACTGACATCATCATATCAAATAAAATGTTCGCTGAAGAATAAAAGAGAAGAGTGTTTGGGACAAATCTTAACTCCTGATCACTACCACCACTATCACCAATGTCCAACCACCATCGTTTTGGGTCTAGACCTTTTATTTGCGATTGTCTTGCTTCATTTGGAAGTTGAGGCCAATTTGGTTGTTTCTAGCATAACATTACTCCTTTAACGAGTAATTTTCGTGTTAAGGAGCAGCTGATTTTTCGTAATAGAATGTTATTTATTTGTTACGATAAATTATTGCTGTATGAACTCAAATAATCAAATCAATAAAAACTAACCGTTGCTTATGCTTTGCTGTATGATTTGGGGTAGTGGATGGGGGGAGAAGATGCATAAGGAAACAAAACATAGCAGGACAGACATTAACCAGACATCTTGCAAATATTAGACTCAGAATACTTAAGCATTTCTTTTTCCACCATGGTGCACTTTTTCTGGGTACTTCATCCGTGGGTTCATTCACCCAAACTATATTTCGCCCATTCCATGTGCCAGACAGAGAATTGGGATCCAAGAATATTAAAATGACAGGGTTCCTGCTGCCACTGGGGAGAAGTTTCTCTAAAACCATTTCCTTTTAATTTTATAAATCCTAAATTTGGGACAGAGATGTGTGTCACACAAAGCAAGCAGCATACAAATGTGAGATAAACAACCCAAGAACAAGAAAAAGAGTGGCACAAGATTAGAAGCCAGCAGTCATTGCCCTCAATTTTATGCTCCTTAAAATAAGGTGGAAAAAAAAATAAAATAAAATAAGGTGGGAGGGGAGTGCTCTCTCATTTTTTATTTTTTTATTTTTTTGGCAACAGCAACCAAGTTCTAAGTTTTTTTCTTTTTTCTTTTTTTGAAATATTTCCTTGATTCACCTTATTGCAGCTCTTTTAAGAAAAAAAAAAAATCTCACAATGAAGAAAAGCCTTTTCAAGATCATGAACATATTTTCGCAGTTGAACTGGTCTCCCTGTTTCTTATGAATATTTGTGGTTCAAAATGTTACATTTTTAACATTATATTTAATTTGTTGTTCTAGAATAACGTATTAGGAACTCCAAAATAGTACAAATCATTACTACTTTGATATTCACTTCAGCCCCTAGTCCAGGACTATTTCCAGAGACAAGAAATACACAAAGCTTTTTTTAAAGACCAGAGCCTCTTCATGTGTGAATTATTCCTGGAGAGTAATTTAAGCAACGCACTTACACATTCAGAAGACAAGAGTGCCGCCACTGTAATAATTTATTAATTGAGCAGGCTGTATCTCCAATTTAATACATAACACCTTAAGGCCTGAAAATTAATCAAGGATATTATAATAGATAAGACCAACAATATAAAACAAAATAAACACTGGAGGTCAATTGACATAGTGTGATTGAAAATGTCTTCCTGATATATACAAGAATCCCAGTGGAATATTCATTTATAGGTAAAATACACATTTAATTGAAACTGCTTGCTGTAAAACTGTCTAAAAGTAGACCAATTTAATATATCTTTATGTATCTCTGACAGCTCTTCAAAGGGTAATGCATAATTTCCTATCTTTCTTTAATAATGATTTGACTTCCTTGAGTTTTAGTGAAAAATCTGTTTTTGTATATGATTTCACCACTCTCATTCACATATTATGAATAGAGACTTAAAATAATCACTTATCCTAAAAATCATAAACTATATTTTGCCTTATTTGGTCAAAATGGAAAAATAGTATATCAGGCCTATGAACTAATGTACACAAGTCAAACTTCAATGAAAACTGCAATAGAAACTTAGGAAGTAGAAATTACTCCCTTCCGTGTATTAAATGGTGTGACAGTGATTTGAAAACAATACTAAGACTCTAAAAAGTGAGTGATTTACTACCTTCTGGTAGGATCAAGTATCCTGATTTGGTTAAAAAATTTACAGTCAGCTCTGAATAATCCATGAGTATATTATCCACTTTGTAGGTAATCTACAATGACATAAATTATGTGTGGGTTTTTTTTAATGTAAATTTATTTTAGAATCAGTTAAAAAAAAAACTATACAAAATGCACATGACTGCATCTATTTCTCAGTTTCCATTCATAGTTTTCCCACGAAAAAGTTTATGTATTAGTTCATACTATCTCTTTTGGACCCCACTTTCCAATATTTATTAAGAAATTTGTCATTCCAGAGATTAAGTGCTTTGGCAAAAAAAGAAAAGAAAAGAAAAGAAAGAAAAGAAATCATTGGTTTAGAGAGCAATACAAATAGATAGAAAAAAAAGAAAGAATATTTATTCACCTGTGTACTGAATCCAAAGGACTCTTAAAGACTATTATTAGTTATAGTTCTAGTATGTATTCTCTGTGAAATCAAATACAGAAATGTTAATGAAGGACTATCTTCTCAACTGTAGAGGCAGCAATTTGGGGGAAATTTCAAGTTGTAACAAGGAGATAAAAATCATGAATAGCATAGAGCTTTACTTATTTCTATACAATTAGACCCCTGATATATATTATTTCAATTGGTTGACTTATGTTTCATGACTGTGACATTTTGGTTTTACTATTAATTCATTGTATTCAATTAACTTTTACTGGTTCTCCTTTGAAGGTCAGTCACTGTTCATGGTCCTTTAAAATCAAGATACAAACATAAGATGTCTTTAACATTCTCATTAATTTCAAGGCATTTTGAAATCCTTGCCTTAGAGTTGATAGGTTGTTACAAAAAAAAGAAAAGAAAAATGGTATTAAATATATAACAATAAACCCTTATTATTCATTTGTACCTCTATTTGAGAAAGGAAAGGTATTTAGCCATGACATGAGCAATAATTTTTACTTAAAAAGAAAGAGATGGTTGAAATTATTTACTATGGTCACACACAAGTTCTGAGAATACTTCCAAATCAAAAAATTCACTCTAAAGGGCTCCAATTGGTCAGTTTTGGGATAACCTGAGTCTCAGAAAGAATCTATGAGTCCACAATGATACCTAAAAAGAATATAACAAGCAGGTAAAAATAAAAAGCTTCACCTTACAGAAAAATAATAGCTAACTAATATAAATAAAAGGAATGACAGGATTAGAAAAAAACATTACTAAAGCTACCAAAACAATAATATATTTAGGCAAGCCTCCTCAATATATGCTTAAAGTATGGAAAATAAAAGATTTTAAGAGAATACGGATTATATATCAACTACAAAGGCAGAGAAGAGTCTTTACAGTGAAGAACTCTGGTGAACCAAGTGATCAAACTTAACATCGCCCGTAATGGGAAGAGCTGGCGTCATGTGCTTCTTGACGTCACGTGATAAAAGGCATGTAGCATCACCTATGTAGTATTCCCACCAAAGGTGTTTGAATCTAACTGTGAGGAACTACCCAGAAATATCCAGATCACACGGGACATTTTACAAAGTAACCGGCCTGGATTCTTGAAAAATAAATATTATAAGGGAATGCCTCCCCTCCCCCCAAAAATAAGAGAACATGAAGAAATGTTCCAGATTAAAGGCAGCTAAAGAAACATGATAACTAAATACAATGCTTAATAGTTAAGTGGATTCTAGATCCAAAAACAAACATGTACACACACACACATACACACCTTAAGGAAATTTCTGGAACAACTAGAAAAATTTGACTATGTACTATATATTAATGGTACTATTGCATCAAGGTGATATTAACTGGATCTGCTAATGGTATTAAAGTTATTATAGGGGAGATTGTCTTATTTCTTTGAATTACGTGCTTAGAAAAGTGTCATGGTGTCTATAACTTACAAGTAGATCAATCAAAATAATAAACATATAAAGTTATATAGAGATATAAATTGAGACATAAAAGAGCTATAAAACAAATAAAATGATCTTTGTACTACCTTTTCTATAGATTCTTTTTTTAAGATATAAATTTCAGAACTAATTTCTGAAGTCACATTTCAGTGTATGTTTCTTCAAGAGTATTTCTCTTTGTTTCCTGCAAAAAAGAAAAAATGATTAACAAGGCCAAAGTAGGGGAAATGGGAAGAAGAAAATATTATAAATTAAAAGATTTTATTTGAAAGGAAAGAGAGGGTTAGAATTGGGGGAGGAGAGTACATTTAAAGATTTATATTTTTTTCTTTCTGCTTAGCATCCAAAACTTTGTTTTCAAAGTATAATCGGGTGATGGCTTTTGGTTGACTGACATCTTTGAGGTCAGACTCTTTGGTGATCTCAGCCCTAGACACAGGGCCTGGGTTTGGCATCCCCAGCTGAATTAGTGACAATATTTTCATGCGAATGTTCTTTCAAAAGTAGATGCTGTGTGTGAAAGCTTTCTCTCATGAGATTACAGCAATTTAAAGGTCATTCAATTCTACAGACCGCTTAATTGTGGCCCATTATGCATTTCTCAAAAAGAGGGTTGTTTTTTTTAATAGTATTCAAGGACTGCCAATATCAGCATTGTCTAACTTAGGAAGATTTTTTTTTTTTAAGGCTTTTATCACTGACCGAGTGTATAATGCACTGACTCTCCTTTTTTATTGCTCAAGGGCAGCTGGATGAGTAGCCGTGGCTCATTTGGAAATCATAATGCTTTTATTCTCAGTTAATGTTTTCTTTAAAGGTCACCTACCTCTGGCACCAGTCAGGTTAGCACTTTTCAGAATCAAGAATAGGCTCTTTTCTTGATCAAGTACAGCCAGTGCAATGTCTAAAGATCGACCAGCAGTTTTGGACAAATAGCAGATTAACAGATTGCTAATCAGCCTCTCATTTTAGGGCCAGAATCCTTAGGGAAATTTTTTGCTGTTTTTTTTGTTGTTGTTGTTGTTGTTTTGGGGTTTTTTTTTTTTGTGCCAACCAGGTGCCAGAGAGAGGAATGTGGCAAGAGTACACAAAATAGAAACAAGGTAGAGAGCTCTTCCAGACAAAGCACCACTTATTCCTTAAAATGTCAGTCAGGGGTAGAGAAGGTCAATAAATAAAATAAGTGGAGGGAAAAAAAAGCAGACCCCAAATAAAGAAAGAATAAACAATATAAATGCAAACCAGTGTAAGAAAAAAATAATTTAACTAGACCACAAAACAAACATATGGGAACGATGAATATAATAACTGTACTGTACAGAAATTCTTTTTTATTGCAAGGGTGAAATGTTTAGAGACAGACTTTGATTTTTATTCAGTAGCCCCAATGGGGTAGCTATAAGTGGCATATTACTTAATCCATATAGTTTCTCAACTAATTAGTTGATACTCTGTGGGTCTTACCTAAACTGTGGTTACTCTAAACAAAAGTCACCAGAAGTGTCTTATAGACATGTCAGACCTCAGCCTTTCCTTCAATCAAGACCTTTTATTTTTTTATACAAACCTGTATTTAAAACCGTGTACTGGTTCCGCTGCCTGCCCTATGTTTTGATTAAAGAGCTAACACAATGGTCTGACTACATCCCAAAACTCAAGTTGGTACAAAGAAAGTTTCCAGGTCATGACACAAAATATCCCAAATCATTTTGCTTCCTTGACTCATCAACTTGGTACAAAATTTTTAGCTAGACACTCAAGTCTTTGATTTTTGTTGCTTTGTTTGGGGAAGAATGGAGAGAAGTTGTGATTCTTCTGATTCTCATTAAAAGTAAAACTGGAACTTCCCATAATAGTGAATGAAATGGTTTCTGCTCCTAGATTCACCAATCTGTAAAACTATGGAGCATATTAGAAAACATGAAACAGAAAAGAATCCCTAACATCATAGATTTATTTGACAAATGTTTATTGTACTCCTATTATAGATAAATAAAACTTTGCAAATTTAGATAAAATTCAATGGGAAGATAATTGTGGTGTGATGTTGGTTAAAGAAGAGAGAGCTAAATATAAGGGGGAAAAAGAAGGCACAGGAAAGAAATATTTGGAACTATGTAGAGAAATAAGAATATCTGCTAAAAGGCAATGTTGAAAATCTTGCAGATATTTAGTTTCTGCCCCACACGGCCCCACAGCCACCTGTGTGGAATGAAACCATGTCACAACTAATGATGTACAACTATGGAAACTGCTCTGGGCTCTCCCCACTTCTCTCTCTCTCTCTCTCTCTCTCTCTCTCTCTCTCTCTCTCTCTCTCTCTCTCTCTTCCCCCTTCCTTCAAAACATAAATAAAAAAATTTTTTTTAAAGATGATATATTTCCTGGACTAACTCTACCTGTTAAATAAGAATAAACAATATGAATAAGAGATCCTGGAAACAGAATTTCTTAACACCTTGGGAATGGACAAGCATGGATATTCATCACTACACAGAAGTCTGTTGATATGAACAGATGCCATGAAGGTGTGACCCAGTAACTTCATTATTCCATTCCTGGTCCTGGTTTTATTATAGCAGCAGTATTAATCTTCATTCTCCATCCCCCGTGCCCCACAGTATTTGATTATATTGGTCATTTTGAAAAGCTGCTTTGTGTTTGAAGAGTAGAAATTTTGAAAATTTAGGTCTAAAGATAATTGCTGAGGCTCTATTATTTAATTTCACATGCTACAAAACAATGTTAAATCAATCTTAGCATTTTTTTTTTCTTTTGAAAGTATCGACCTCAGTATAAACTTGCTAAAATATTCCTGAATGTCAAAGGTAAAATGACTTAACTCTTGGGGATAAGAAGCCCACTTAGCTAAACTGGGGAGCAAAAGTAATTCTGAGCCAAGTACATTTCTCAAAAAGGAAGTTATTTGATATCAAGAAGTTGTCTCCAATTGGTAGAGTGTGGGAGCAGACTTTCCCAAAATAAAAAATTTAAGATACCTGATTTTATTGTAGCAATAAAAAAGAAAAAAAAAAAACATTTCAGAATAACTTTTTATTAAGTTAATAATCTAAAGTTTATTTAAGTCAGAAATAAAAATGGCTCAAAAGTAACCATTAAACCAAAGATAAAAGAGATATTTTGAAACCCCCCAAATCCATGTTCATGTTTGTTTTATTTTTTTCTTTCATTTAATAACATACTCTTCTAAGTACTACTTATTCTCCTTGAAACAATCACATTAAAACTAAAATTAAAGTCTCACCTTGTTGAGTCATGACCGTCGCATCTTCAAGTCACATAAAAGCCATTTTCAGGAAAGAACACATTTCTCAAAGAATAAAATCATTTTAAAATGGGGGAATTATATAGGAAGTGAGGGAAGAGATATTTAGTAATTAAAAATTTTAGCATACATTTTTTTATGTCACGCTTCTCCTGGAATAAAAATAAAGTTAGGAGATTGGGCCATCCAAGCCTCACATATCTGAGTGGCAGCTCCAAGGACACTGACAAAGAAAAAGAAAAAGAAAAAAAAAAGAAAAGAGAGAGAGAGAAAAAAAAAGAAAAGAAAAAGCAGACACAGTTCAGACTGCCCCGTTAGACTAGATAATCCTCCAAGTATCTAAAGTTCTTCTCTATTTCACGTACTTACTCAAGCAGCATAGCCCTTGAGACCTCTTTTGTGGTAGTAAAGATCATTTTATCCCTAGGATCCCACTGCTGATATAGAGCAGATGTGGGTAATCTATGATGGTCAAATCATGGCCAGCCGGCCAAATCAAACGTTAGGCCTTTTGAGATACAAAAATAAAAATAAAAAATAAAAATAAAAAAGCTTTTACATTTTTAAATAATTGAAGAAAAAATTTTAAATGTCATGACACATGAAAAGTATTTAAAATTCAGATTTTAGTATCTATACATAGTTTTATTAGAATGCAACAAAGCTAATTAGTTTGCAGCTTGTCTGTGGCTGCTTTTTCTATTACAAGGGCAGAAAGGAGTAGTTGTGACAGAGACCAAATGGCTCACAAAGGCTAATAAAATATTTTCCTTCTGGCCCTTCACAGAAAAAGTTTACCGGCCCCTGATTTGGACCAGTAGAAGTGATATGTGAGCCACATATATAATTTAAAATGGTCTAGTAGCCACTTTCTAAAAAAGATAAAAAGACAAAATTAATTTTAATATATTTTATTTAGCCCAATATATCCAAATATTTTCATTTTAGTATGTGATTAATATAAAATTATTATTTTTTAATCTTTTATTTATTTATTTATTTTTGACAGAGAGAGACAGAGAGAGACAGAGAGAGACAGAGAGAGAGACAGAGAGAGAGACAGAGAGAGATACAAAGACAGAGAGAGAACTGAACTGGGGGAGCTCCCAGTTCAGCATATGGTTCCACAAGGGCCGGGGCCCGGACTCGATCCTTGGTCCTTGGCACTGCAAAGTGAGCGCCTAACCCACCGAGCCATCCTGGTTTCCCCTATATAAAATTATTAATCAGATAGTTTATATTCTTTTTTTCACACAAAGTCTGTAGGGTCAGGGTATATATACTTAAAATATTTTGTTTTGTTTTTTATTTTAAAAGGTAAAATGAGGAAATTTGTTTTAATCCTTAGCATATGTATTTATTAGACTTTTTGTAGGCTATTGACTTTTAAAATTTTAATCTTTCCTTTCTTATTTAATGTTTACATTACAGTTTATCTTTCTAAAACTGATGACCCCTATAGTATAGTTTTATTTGGTTTAATAATCATTCACTGGCAAACATTTCCTAAATACCTATTTGTTTTTTGTTTTGGGTTTGTTTTTTTTTTCTCCTGGGCCCTGAGGAACTAATAATTGACAAGATTGATAAACCTGGCTGCTCCCCTCATGGTGAATATAGTCTAGTGGCAAAGCAAAAAAATTATACTGTGACTATAAAGAACATGACAGAAACTCATTTTGCCTATGCAATGTCTATTTACCATCTTTTCCCTGTTAAAAGAACTCTACATTGGTTTGAGGCAAACAACATGCACTATTATAGCAAATTATATTTCCCTTCAATGGCCACACCAATATTTTGCTCCCACATACTCTTCCAGAAACTGCCATGCCCAGTTGAGACATAAAATCCACTTTTCCTCCCCTTGACACTATTCTTGAGACGATAGCCATCACACAACTAAAAAGAAGACAGAATTGAGAAATATAAAAAATAGGAAAGGAGGTAAAATTACAATTAAAATAAAATTATAACATTTACTTGTAGTTGTTATTGTTGCATTCCTGAAATACTTGAGACCACTGAAAAGCTACTATAAAGAATCAGATAATTCACTAAGTTGACCGAGTGTGAAATTAGTATACAGCAATAAAGAGCAAATTTATTTACATATACCAATCAGTTGTTTAAAAGATATACTAGGAAAAAAGACCCTACTTACAAAAACAAAAGAAAAAGATAAACAATCTTGGAAGAAACATAACAAGAGTTGTACAAAATCTATTTGAAACAAAACTTTAAACTGTCAAATGGGACCTTATCAAGCTAAAAAGATTCTGTGCTGCAAAGGAAACCATCAACAAAGCAAAGAGGCAACCAACCAACTGGGAGAAAATATTTGCAAACAATGCCTCTGATATGGGGCTAATATCAAAAATATACAAAGAACTTGTAACACTCAACAAGAAAAAAACAAGCAATCCAATTAAAAAATGGGCAGAGGACCTTAACAGACACTTCTCTCGTGAAGACATACATATGGCCAACAGATATATGAAAAACTGCTCCACTTCACTAGCAATTAGGGAGATGCAAATAAAAACCACTATGAGATACCATCTTACACCTGTTAGAATGGCTATAATCAACAAGACAGGGGATAACAAGTGCTGGAGAGGCTGTGGACAAAAAGGAACCCTCATACACTGCTGGTGGGAATGTAAACTGGTACAACCACTATGGAAGGCTGTATGGAGATTCCTCAAAAAATTACGAATGGAATTACCATATGACCCAGCCATCCCTCTACTGGGCTTCTACCCAAAAAACCTGAAAACCTTGATCTTTAAAGATGTTTGTACCCGCATGTTCACCGCAGCACTGTTCACAGTGGCCAGAACATGGAAACAACCAAAATGCCCTTCGATAGATGACTGGATAAAGAAGATGTGGTACATTTACACAATGGAATACTACTCAGCGATAAGAAATGATGAAATACAGTCATTTCTGGCAACATGGATGGACCT
>PVKE010016296.1:0-32181 GCA_004027555.1 Craseonycteris thonglongyai
ATGTATAGGAACAATTTAGATTGACAGTCTCCACTGGTATTACCTCAAGATGAAGGAGTTGGATCCCTCTGCTGCCCTAAGACCAGGGGTCTCCAAACTACGCGGGCCGGTGGCCCTCTCATCCGGCCCTTGGAGACCTTTTTATCTGAATAAAATAATATTAAATAAATAATTAAAAACAACATCTATGTTTTGATTCTTTTTTATTTGGACCTCGAGTGTGTAGTCGGCCCCCAAACTGCTGTTTGATAGTTAATGCGGCCCACGGGCTGAAAAGTTTGGAGACCCCTGCCCTAGACCGAGGTGATGAATCTGAGGTCATACCTTGAAAGACACAGCAGGTTAGACACTGACTCTCAAGCATGGTGTCCCCTCAGAATGCACAGGTACATAATTGCATGTGGTGCTGTGCAAGATGCTAGAGAGTAATCACGTTGTGCCAGCCCCTGTTACCTAGAGCAGTCATTCTCAGCCTTTCCCACCTTAAATCCCTACCACAAGGCCTATTCTTTATGTATTGTAGACATTCTCTTAGAGCCGCAGTCATTGTAATGAAAACTGAGTCCCAGAGTCAGTTTCTGCGTTCCACTAGTTGAGAACCACTGGCCTAGAGCTTACAAACTGAGCTGATGCACTGATATGAAACCCAGAGGTATGGGTAAGGATTATTTTTGTTTTGTAAATCAAACATTTAAAAAAAGAAAACCTTTTATTTCAGTTAATTGCTGTCCTCTTTAGAGTAGGTCCTGCGGGGGAGCGCAAAAACATCTAGAATTTCTCTTTTAAAATTGCCTACAAAACAGTTTATAAGCTTCAAAAGAAAGCTGGTCCCAGGCTAGTCCACCCACTATTTGCTTTATACCTCAAATGGTATGCTCCAACTAGAATCTTCTATCTTGAGATACAGCCTCAAGTAATGTTTTACTATTTTTAGTATCAAACCCACTATGAAAAAAATACCACCATTTTGACCATATTATCTAGGTTCTTACTAGGCATGTCATTTAAATTAATTTGAAACCTTCAACATCTCTACAAGAGGGTCTTCCAATTTAAAAAACGAGAAAGGTGGCTTATCCAGGTCTTTCAGTCAGGAATTCTAATCCAAGCCCATGCTTTGCCTTTAGGGAATTTTGCTTGTTTCTTTGTTTGTCTAGGGGTGGGTATTTGAGTGACTAGGGGCATTTGAGCTCAACCCTGTATCGTTATGATTCACTTTGAAATTAGGAAATTTTAACATTAACACAGTTTACGTAGCCCTTCCATTTTCTTATTTACAGGAGTAATACAGTTAATTGTAGAAACTTTAGGAACAAACATAGCAACAGGGAGAAAACTAAAAATCGCTTATTGTCCTACCTCCTAGGAATGAATAATGTAAACATATTGTTTATAATCTTCCTAATCTAAGTGAAAAAGAAAAAAACATAATAAAGTATTAGGAAAAATTATGGGTATTTTTATAATCATAAGTGTGACATAAGAGACCCAAGGAAAATTGACAAATTTAAATTTTTCTATAAAAGTCAAAAGATAAATAGTAAACTGGGAAAATATTTGTAATACATGAATCAGTCCATTTAAAATAGCAAAATGAGTAGGCAGTTCACAAAGAAAAAATAAATATGTTCAATCAGTTTATGAAAACATGATTAAACTCATAATGAATGAAGTAAAACAATATTTTTATTTCTCCTAGATTGGCAGAGATTAAGATTTGGTAAATCTAATGATGACAGTCTAGAGAAACACATCCTCTCACACTATTCATTGGGTTATGAATTGATAGTCTTATTTTAGAGAGCAGGTTGATAATTAATATACATTATAATTTCAAATGTATATCTCCTTTGAGCCAGGAAAACTCCTTGGACTTACAGAAATATATATCCCAGTGAACAAAAATAGATGTACAAGAAAATTTATTACAGCATTATTTCTAACACTGAAGAATCAAACCACCAAAATGCCCATTGATACAGGATTAGCTAAATATATGTTCCATGTGGTCCATGCACACAGTGCATACATTTATTAGAATGGGCATGTCAGTGGCTACATGGAAAGGTCTCTACAACATAGTGCTTAAAGAAGAGCAGTTTGTAGAATACTACTATATGATCTAATTTTAGTTTTTGAAATTGTGTGTTTGGAATTTGTATGCAAAAAAGTCTGAAATTATATTTGCGTCTTTTATATCAAATTAATACTGTTGATCACAAAGGTTATATTTCAGGGATGGGATTGTTATGTTTTTACTTTCTGTATGTATTATAATATCTGCATTGTTTGGAATCTTACACTGAGTATCACAAAGAAAGGGAGAACACCCTGTAGCAAGCACCTACCCATCATATTGTTCGTCATCAACAACTTTCTCATACAATATGACCCCTGGGATTAGAACAAGAACTACACTCCTTTTAGTTGTACCCCTTAACTCTTGAACCTGTAATTAATCAAAAGTGTTTAATAACATAAAGGGCTTTTTGTCTCCCAATTTTGTCTTGTCCAGGTGAACTCTTTGCCAGCAGAGAGGATCCAGGAAATACAGAAGGCCATTGAACTGTTTTCAGTGGGTCAGGGACCTGCCAAAACAATGGAGGAGGCTAGCAAACGAAGCTACCAGTTCTGGGACACACAGCCTGTCCCCAAACTGGGTACGTATGTTCTTTCTTCCCCAGGCAAAGATAGGGATGTGCTTTAGCCATGTTGAGGGTTCCACACTGAATTTGTGAGGTAGGACAGTAGAATCCTAGAGTTTCTTGGTGCTTATTTTTAGAGGTCCATCTTTAAAATGCGGTATAGAAAAGACTTGTTCTGGGACCTTATTGCACAGTAGCACACACTGAGAACAAATAATGGTTCTTTTAGTCCATCATCATCCAATATAAGCCTACAATGAAAAATGATGCATTGCTTCATGATGAGTGTGGATATCTGTGCATGGGTCTTTCTTCCCACATAGATTTTTAATAGAAAAGAGACTTGTCTTGTGTATCTGGGCAGATGTTTAATCCTGGAATGGGCTGAGTCCCCAGCCTTTTCCTCTTATCTCTTGCCTGTTCACCCTTACTAAATGCAAAGTAATTTGACATTTTGCTTAACAGGATGGTTCAACACTGGAATACCATATGCAGGTTTTTGGTTGGTACCCCTTACAAAAGCTACAATGAACTCTTAAAGGATGGGAAGGCAGAAAATCTAAAAGGATTCCAGAAGAGACTGGATATAGAGTTAGAAATGCTTGCTGAGACCAAGCCATAGCTAACTTTTTTATTTTTTTAAATAGGAATCAACTCATCCTCTTTCACTTCTTTTTTTTTTCTTTTATGTTTTTTTTAATTTTAATTTTATTTATTTATTATTTGAGAGAGAGAGAGCACGCGAGATACAGAGACAGAGAGAACTGAACTGGGGGAGCTCCCAGTTCAGCATATGGTTCCGCACGGGCCAGGGCCGGGATTTGATCCGCAGTCCCCGGCACTGCAAAGTGAGCACTTAACCCACTGAGCCATCCCGGCTTCCCCTAACTTTGATGGCGGTTGTATCATGATTTCTGGGCCCATTGATAGCCCAAGTCCTATTTTTGTGACTGGGAAAGTGAACATGTTGGAAAAAACATGTGTTCCACCGCCATATGTAAATGACCTTCAGGTTATTTATTTTACTATTCCCCTCTAGAAACATAGTGACTTGACTGTGTGGTGGGGAGACGGGTGGGACAGGGCCAAAGACTGGTGAGGGTAGAGGGACAGCTGTGCCCAAGATAATTTATCTATTCTGGAAGTGGGGAGTATACAGTACAGAGCCTTGCTATTCAAAGTGTGGTTCTCAGACCAGCAGGATGGGCATTGCTTAAGAGCTTATAGAAATGCAGAATCTCAGTACCCATTCCAGATCTGCAGAATCAGAATTTGCAGGGAATTTGTGACCACTTTGAACATTTCAGAAGCTCTGCTGGAGAGCAGTCCTTAGACAGCTTAGTCACAATCCAGAAAGTAACCTGAGGTGTACCCCTATAGGGGGAGCAAAGCACTGCTTGGATGGTTATGAGTCATGCATTGACAAGCAGGCACTAGTCCAAGAACCCTGTCCCAACCCATCCGCCTTGTCTGTTGGGCTGCCCTGGTCCAAGACCTGGCTAATTCCTCCAACAAGGCTTTGGGTCACAATAATGCTGTCCCTAGGGCATTACTAGTAATGCGTTGTTTCCCCTACCTCCCGTGGGGAGCAGGAGGAACTTGGAGAGCCACACACTCTGCCTCTGAATGAAATGCACACAGAGGCATTTTGTGGTGACTGCCAGACATCTTGTCCCAGTCATCGGATGAGGTTTTGGGGTTTGGATTTGATTTAATTTTTTCTTTTTTCAAAAATTTATTTTGTTGTTTTGAGAGAAGGTGAGAGAGAGGGAAGGCCCAGAGCAGTGTCCATAGTTTTACATCATTAGTTGTGACATGGTTTCATTCCACACAGATGTGGGGCCGCATGGAGCAGGAATGGAACTGGGGGCCTCCCGCATGGGAGGCAAGAACCTTCACACCATCATGGCAGTTACAGCATATAGGTTGCATGGGCCAGGTTGTGAATAGATCCCCAGACCTCACAGTTACAAGTTGAGCTATCCCAGCATCCCCTGATTATCTTCTTCATTAGGGATTTGCAAATGGGTAACTTAGCTCCATTCTTCATAGACAGTGGAACCTGGAGATGAGGTGAATTAGGTAATAGGCTTCTTCTGTGCCTCTTCAGTCCAGTTATTCTTTGTTGTTTGCCTCAGTTTCTCTACCTGTAAGTAGAAAGTGCTGCAGTTTTGTTTCCAGAAAGCTAATGAAAAACCACACAGTTCCTCACACGGGCCCCGATGCGCTCAGGAATCTGCTACAAGGCTCAGTACTATTTTTACAGGACATACCTTCTGTGCAGTGTGTGGTGAGGGGCTCAGTGGATGGGTGGTATGCTTGAGCATCTGAGCAGTCTGCCTTTCAGGTCCATGGCCAATCAAGTTCAAGTGATGCATTCCTTTGTTTCCATGAGTCAACCCACAGAAAGTACCACATTGCAGGTATCAGCTGGTCTACATGGCTGAGGTGCCACCCTTGTTTTACAACATGTATTCTTTGGGTAGTGTGATTTCTAACTTTTTGCCTTTATTTTTTCCACTTAAGTGGGGCTAGTGATTGTAAAACTCAAGCATATCAAGTGTACTGTGTTTTCTTTACTCCCTACCTTTTTGGGAGAGATGTAATTAGATTGTTTTCCACTATAGAGACTGAGAATTCTTTAGAAAGTTAAAATCATTCTAGGTTTACTATTGAAAGACCTAAACAGCAAATGTTTAGGCTTATAACAGTTCTTTGTGCTCCCAAATAAACTTTTGAACTCCCTTTTTAGATCATGTCACTTTTTAAAAGTCACCTATGTCCTTTTCATTCACTAGCTTTTGCCACAGAGCTGGCGAATGCCACAAACAAGTGGTAAAGAAGTAAACGGAAATGCTTACTGCACGCAGGACCTAGAAACCAGCCTAAATGGGAAGACTTGGCCTTGATATTATTATAAGACGGTCATGCGTCACATAATAACATTTCAATCATTGACTGACCACATATATAATGGCGGTCCCATGAGACTGTAATGGAATTGAAAATTTTCTGTCACCTACTGACATCGATGCTGGTGTAAACAAACCTGCACTGCCAGTCCTATGAAAAAATAGCACATACAATTAGGTACAGTACATACTATTTGATAATGATAGTAAATGACTATGTCACTGGTTTATGTGTTTACTATGCTGCTTATTTTAGAGTGTATTCTTTCTACTTATAAAAACAAAATTTGCTGTGAAACAGTATGCCATGTGACACTGGCAGCAGCCTTATACATCTTATATTTGCCTCTTGACCAGATCATTTGTTCTTGTGCTTGCTTTAATCTTGTGCTGTGTTCAGTAACATGCTATACAGGGCTGTGGCCTAGGAGCAGTATGGCTGTGATGCAGAGCCTAGGTGTGGAGTAAACTAGACTACTAGGTTTGTGTAAGCACATTCTGTGTTCACACAATGATGAAATTTCCTAACGATGCATTTCTCAGAACATATCCCTATCGTTAAGCAGTGCGTGAATGTGTGGTGGGAAGACCACCTCTTCCAAGCAAACCTTGTGGGGAGTCACATAGAAATAGGAGGTAGCCAGATGCTTCCCTGCTAGGTGTCTGTCCCCATTGTTGCCTGCACTTTCCAGTTTGTGACCCTTAGCATGTTGGCAATGTCTCATTTCTTTTTTTTTAAAGATTTATTTCATTGTTTTTGACAGAGATAGACAAAGAAAAGGGGGAGGGCCCAGAGCAGTCTCCATAGTTGTACATCATCAGTTTTCCACATGGTTTCGTTCCACACAGGTGGGCAGGGGCTGTACAGGGTGGGAGGTGGGCTGGGGCCTCCTGCATGGGAAGCACACCACAGTTCAGCATATGAGTCCACATGGGCCGGTGCCGGGATTCGATCCTCAGTTCCCGGGGCTACAAAGCAAGTGCTTAACCTCCTGAGGCTTTCCTGTCTCATCTTGAATATTTCCTCAGAAGATGGGACATCTTATCTTGTTGGGACAGGGACTTTTGTCTTTTCTTGGCTATATCTAACACAATATTTTGTCCATGGAAATCATTTAGGAAAAAAATAATAAAAAGATTCCAAAGTTAAATGTGTTTTAGAAAGGTGTAAGTTCAGTGTAAAACAGGGAAAAGTCAATAGCACCTAGATACTATTTAAGTAACTTAGAAATCCTTGGAATTTTTCAAGGGTCTGGCTCTTGGCTTGTAAGCTCAAAAAATTGTACATGGCAGTGAATTGGAAGTGGATTGACTTATATTAAACTAATTTACAGGGGCTACTTTATAAATTAATCAAAAGGCCAGTTTCTAAACTAGGGAAGAAAAATAACACCTCTCTCCCAAGCAAACCTTGTGGGGAGTCAGACAGTATTATAAATGGGAGTTAGCCAGATGCTTCCTTCCCTGCTGTGTGTCCCCTTTGCTGCCTGCACTTTCCAGTTTGTGACCCTCAGTATGTTGGTAATGTCGAATTTCCTGAATATTTCCCCAAAAGACAGGACATCTTGGGGACAGGGACCTTGTCTTTTCCTGGCTGTACACTAGTGTACAGTGTTGCACGGTTGATGGTCACTAAATGTGTTGAGTGAAAGAGAGATAGGTAGTCCTGATGGTGTCTTCCACAGCTTATAACCAGACAGCCATTTCCACTATACCTGCTCCATATATCCATTACTGGGAGTGTTTAGAGCCACCTGTCACACATTTGAATGATGTATTTGGGCCAGCAATCTGAAAGTAAGAAAAAGACCTGAATTGAGTGCCTAGGGTATATAGAGTCCTATACTAGGAGCAAGGAGTGTACTGAGTGGGTCCCTTTTGAAGACTTGGTTTTCAAAATGTACTAAACATTGCTTTCTTCCAAGTATGAATGTGAATGAGCTTTGAATTGTAGAAACTAAATAACTCCCAACAGCCAAAATTAAATAGTAGATTTGTCCAGCATTTATCAAGTGAGTCTGTTTGGTTGTGGGTAGGAATCAGGGCTATGTCTTCTGAGTACCTTACCTCTAAGCACTCCCCTCACACTCCACAGAGGAGGGGTGTCTTGTCTAGGGTGGGGTATTGTGTCAGAGCCTAACTTCCCGGCAGTATTGTGTGGATTCAGTGATTCAGCCCAAAGGCACTCGTAGGACTCTAAAAACAGAGGGCCTGAGTTGGCAATAGCAGTGAGTTAACTGGTCCACGTTGCTGAAAGCTAAGGCTGGCAGGGCCAAGATCCAGCCTGGCGCCTAGATGCCATCATCTAGTTCAGGAATGGTCCCAGTACATTGTTGTTGCTGTTGACATAAAAGCAGCCTTGTTGCAACTTCTTCTGAATCCATCCAGGTTGATGGGCCTGGGCCAGGGCCATGACAGCACTGTCTACACCACCCAGGAGGCAGGAAGCCAAATTAGTCAAGATAAATGTTTGTCATTCAGTAACTGGAGGGAGATATAAAAGGATTTTTAAAAAACCAACCACCTTGGATCCCAGTGATTATTCTGAAGTTTTGCCTTCAATGGGGGGCCAAGGGTAGCTAGAGAGAGGTCTACATTTGCCAAGCACAGAGTGTTCTTCAGATGGTGGACTCCTGAGGACAGAAGGAATTTTTTTTTTTTTTTTTAAGATTTATTTTATTGATTTTTGACAGAGAGAAACAGAGAAGAGAGAGACAGAGAGAAGGGGGAGGGTCCAAAGCAGTCTCCATAGTTGACATTAGTTTTCCATATAGTTTCACTCCACAGACGGGCACAGGGCTGCGCAGGGCAGGAACTGGGCCGGAAGCCTCCCACATAGGTCCCGGCAAGAACTGAACTGGGGGCTCACCCCAGTTCAGCATGTGGGTCCGCATGGGCCAGGGCCGGGATTCGATCCTCAGTCCTCGGGGCTTCAAAGCGAGCGCTTTATCTGCTGAGCCATCCCAGCTTTCCCAGAAGGAATTTTTGAGCTGAGCTCCTTCCCTTCCCCAGGAGGCAGAAGGAGAGGCTCATGGCTGTGCTCTTCTTCTAGGAGAAGTGGTGAACACCCATGGTCCTGTGGAGCCTGACAAAGATAATATCCGCCAGGAACCCTACACCCTGCCCCAGGGCTTCACCTGGGACGCCTTGGACCTGGGGGATCGAGGTGTGGTGAGTAGGCCCAGGCAGGCCACAGGTGTGGATTGGGCACCTTTGTCACAGGGAGCCCTGCAGTCATACGGAGACAGCTTCTACTCAAGCCTTCTTCAAAGACTCTTGGGAACTGAGCCCAATGGAGCTGAGCAGAACCCCCCTATGTTGCCTCTGGGGCCTACCCAGAACTCAACAGAAATAGCACTGGGTTTCTGTAGTTGAAACTTAACCTCTATAGCTCTCCAAGACAGATACTCTTTATTCATGCTTTTATTTTTCTTGTTCATTCATTCATTCATTCCCTTAATGATGGAGAGGTTGTTTAGTTGAGTGACTTCCTTGGTTGTCTGTCACTTTATATACTTAAGTTTTTCACTCTACCCCTGGGTGGCTCAGTTTGCTATTACAGCTAGGGTACTCATTCCAAAAGAGTTCCTCATGTTCCTGGGATGGAAAGGATTTGTAAGATTAAACATAGTTTTTGGTAATTTGCCTTGTCCTTCTGAAAACCTTGAAGCCCCACGGTATTGGAGTTGGCCCCCATCTGGTGAATACCTCTAAGGCAGCTCCATATTTCTCTACAGCTGAAAGAATTATACACTCTCCTGAATGAAAATTATGTGGAAGATGATGACAACATGTTCCGATTTGATTATTCCCCAGAATTTCTTTTATGGTGAGTTGTGAGGGCTTTATTATGGTTCTGGGGCAAGGCCAAGAGCAGAACCACCACAGGGCATCAGATTGTGATCCTTGCTGAGCTAACCTGTGAGTGGCAAATTAGTGTGTAATTTCTGAGTTCTTGCATCTGAAGACTTGCTTCCAGTGGAGCTTAGAGTCAGAACCTTATTTAAAATAGAATGACTGGGTGAGGGAGACTTTGTGGAATTGGTACCCAGAAGAAAAGACTATCTATTGTATGGTGACTTTATGTAAGAAGGGAAGGAGGGATGAGAGCTACTAAGCTTTAAAAGAAGGGTCATTTTCTATCTAGTTACTGAGCACTCTCAGTTGTATGAAAATGGCCTTGCCAGCTGAGCCATCCACCATCATGGGCCACATTTAGTATTTGGGAAGGCAGAGGCATGAGGCTGGAACGTAGAGGGGCTGCCTGACAGAGGAAGGAAAAGAATGGCAGAGAAGGGAGTGATGGGGCTCGGGGCGGATGGAGACCAGAGCTCCAGGGGCACCGATCAGCTCCCGACCACGGATCCTACTGAACTTGGAGTCGAGGAAACCAGTCTTCTGGCTTAAGCTGTTGAAAGTGAGTGAGCACAAAGGAATTGGATATAAAATCCTCAATTTGACAGCCTTGGATTGGGTGGATAAGCAGGCCAGTGGGCTAAGCAGCAAGAGTGGGGGCTATGGCTCAATACCATTCATGTCCCCAAGGGAATGGCCCAAAAGAAAATTTAGTTGTTAACCCCCAGGGAGGTGGTAACATGAGATTAGAACCAAATTCATCTGTGGAGCCCAATAGCCTGCCCCACCCGCTAGCAAGCATCACAACAACTGTGGCCCCTGTCTCTTCTAGGGCTCTCCGGCCACCTGGCTGGCTCCCCCAGTGGCACTGTGGGGTTCGAGTGGTCTCAAGTCGGAAACTGGTGGGGTTCATCAGTGCCATCCCAGCAAACATCCACATCTATGACACGTAAGTACCAGTGCCATCCCCTAATCCCACATCCCCACCATCTTGCTTGGTCTGGGAGGGAGGGGAAGAAAGAAAGGTACACAGACCTTCCACAAACGCAAGAGGCACGATCCCATAGAAATTCATAATGAGAGCCACCTGTTTTGCTCAATTCTTTATGGGACCTGGGGACTGGGCTGAAAGGGGCCCATCTTGTGGGCCATTGCCCTACCCGAACAGGAGCTCGGTGTCTGCACTTGCATCAGTCCCGTGCTGGTACACTTGAGCAGCTTCAGAAGTAGACCGGAGCCAGTGTGGCTCATTGCCAGATAGTCACAGGGCCTTCAAGTTCTGCTTCCCATTCTCCCTGGAAACATCAGAACCATCTGCCACAGTCTTCTAGGCTCTTAGGCTGTGGATTCTCATTAGAGTCAAAACCTTTGCAGTCCCAGAATATCCTCTGATTCACTGTGAGGTTTTCTGTCTGCTAAAGGTGGGACTCCCCCAGCCTGCCACCGCAGATTCATCAGGGAGACATACCCTGGCAGTGCCTTCAAATAGAGCAGTTTGCTGGAGTCCCACTCACCTCTGGCAGTCGAGTCTGTATTGAGGAGAGAGCGGCTTCTTGCCTCATGGAGCTGAGCAGTGAAGAGTCCCAAGTGGCAGGATATGTGTGTCCCTGCAGGGTGGCTGCATGTGTTTGAAGGGATTGCCTTCCCTGTTAAAAGCCTTGTCACTGGTTTTTTTCCTCCTTCAGAGAGAAGAAGATGGTGGAGATCAACTTCCTGTGTGTCCACAAGAAGCTGCGCTCCAAGAGGGTGGCTCCAGTTCTGATCCGCGAGATAACCCGACGGGTTCACCTGGAGGGCATTTTCCAAGCTGTTTACACTGCTGGAGTGGTATTACCAAAGCCTGTGGGCACCTGCAGGTAACAGTCTCTTCCTGCAAGGCCCTAGAGGTGCTGGCATACCCACTCTAGTGGAGGAGCTGTATCCCCATGTGTCAGATCTGCCTCAGCCCAGAGCATCTTGCCCCTCTAGTGTCTGATGACCTGGGTGGTGGGTGCCCATGGGAGCAGTTCTAGGAATGGCAGACTGGAAAGTACACGCCCAGGAGGTTAGCTGTTCATAGCTTCTGTTATTTCTACCCTTTGGGAACAGGGTCAGTTTCCTGGGGTTTGGTTTTAGTTTTTAAGGATGAGCCCAAATCTGGATTTTTATGGTAAATGTCTGGAAGTTTTAAATGGTTGGCTCAATTTTCTGTTGAATATTGTGTGGGCCAAAGAGAGCAGGTTTGATCCCTGTGTGACTCAAGGACAACCTCTGTCTCAGAAAGTTGTTTGAAACAATCACAGTCTGTGCCTGCCTCAAGGACTTCAAAAGAAAAATTCAGTAGAGGAAGGGGGAGGAGGGTAAACAATCAGAACTGTCAGTCTTTTCCAGTGACTGATTCCAGGAGTGAGGAGTGCTATTCCCAGACAGCTGCTGTAACAGGAGTTGCTTTTGAAGTTGAGAAAGAAAAATAAGGAGAAAGAAAATCCCGGAGGAGCTCTGGCAACTGCATTCATTGCTGGGAGAGCTGTGTGACCCAACGTGTGTCTCACGCCACCTGCTGTCCATCTGGGGAATCTCCATGCCATCACCCTCTTAATGGGACTTGGCCAGAATCCTCTGAGGACAGGACATTTGTGTCCCCACAGGTACTGGCATCGGTCTCTAAACCCACGGAAGCTGATTGAAGTGAAGTTCTCCCACCTAAGCAGAAATATGACCATGCAACGTACGATGAAGCTCTACCGACTGCCAGAGGCCAGTGATGCTCCGGGGTGATGGGCATGGGGCAGGAGAGAGGCTGAGGAGAGCCTGGCCTTCATCAGAAATGGAGCAAGACTTTGGGGGGGGTTTCAGAAAAGTGACTCGACCTATAGTTTCTGGATTCCTAGACTTGCCATTTCTGTTGTTTCTGTTGTCCACAGTAAGTGTTTTGTTTCAGTTTAATTTTCTCAGTTCGCCTCGGCTAGCTTCTTTGTCATGTTATAGGCTTAGGGAACACCTCTTCTCTAATTTTAGCCTAAGTGAATCTAAATAGAAAGGTGAATCTAATCACTAAACTGTACTAGCACATCCAGTATAAATAAGCCATAGAGTGTCTGCTGCTCTTTCTGCCAAGTCAGGCAAAGCCCAGAGGACCTGGGCTTGTTAGGGAAGCCCAGATCTGTAAGCCCAGTCCCCTCCTCTAGGTTTTGCCATTGAAGAAGTGGGCAACCTGGAGTGAGTTGGTTTTCTATTCTGGGTCTCAGTTTTCCAGCAAAACAATGTTCCAGTTGTGCCTGGTTTTAGGCTCCTAATGGGTCTTCAGATTGCTTCTCTTCCCTTAGAGTTCTTCCAGGCAATGTTATACAGTTAGTGGGTGTCTGCTGGTCAGAGGCTGCCCACCTGGACTATGAGCCACCAAATTGGACTAATCACCTTGGACCACGCTAATCCACCCCTGGATTGGGGTCATTAGTGTTCTGAGATGACTGCAGAGTAGTTAGACACTGCCCAGAAACCCCTATTTGGGGAGCCACAATAGGTTTCTCCTCCTTTCTGTTATTATGACAAATTGCCCTGAATTTGAGTCAGGCAGACGACATTCTTAAAGTGGTGTAGCCCCTAGAAGAATGTCTGGATCTCCCCACCTGTGGATGAGAATCCCAGCATGGATGCTTTTTTCAGTCCAGGATTTGAGGTATCATTCTGGGTTGGGAGCTAGCAAGTAGAAAACCTTAGATTAGTAAGTTATTTATACTGGGCTCTGGGATGTGTTGCAGATCAGTGAGTAGATTCTTTTTTTATTTAGACTCAGTTAGCTAAAATTATAGAGATGAGGTGTTCGTTCTCTGAGCCATCAATAGATGACAAAGAAGCTAGCCTAGGCGCAGGAGAACCGAGAAAATCAAACTAAAATAAAACCCTTATTATAGACAACAGAAACAACAGTAACCCCTAGAGATGTTAGGATTAGCAAGGAATTTTGGCAGCGAGAAGTCCTGGACTGTAGTTTTAAAGGCATTTCTTACCCATGGGGAGCAGTTGCATCAGGGAGGTAGATAAACTGTAACTCCACCCTGTTTTAAGATTTGGCTGACCCCACCTTTATGGATTTAGTCTGTGGGGATATTCTCTCAGTCCCAGTATTTATTTCAGAGCATCATGTGACTTCATTCCACTGAAGCATTTTTAAAGAAAAAGTATCTGTGGGTGGGATTCTGATTTGTGATTAAATCCTGGGAGTTCAGTGCTTTTCTTCTGAATTTAACTTGCATGAGTGTTTTGCTGGGGGTATTGCTTTTACAGCGGTGCCTGGGTGAACAGACAAGGCAGGCACCCAGTACAGATCTGCTGGTCCTGGGGGTTCCACGGTGCTGGGAGCCTGTTGTTCATAGGAGAGAGACCAGCGTAGGAGGAGATGAGCCACAGTTCAGTGGGAGAAGGTTGTATGGGCTTGGAGGAGAGGAGCCAAGAAAGGCTTCACTGAGGTCCAGAAGTAGCACTGGGCTGGGCCCACCCAGCACATCTATGGGGTGTTCAGGGGTTCTCTTCAGCTTAGCACCATTCACATTTTGGGCTGGGTAATTCTTTATCATGAGAATTCTCCTGTACATGGCTGGATGTTTTAGCAGCATCCCTGGCTTCTACCCCCTGGGTGCCAGTAGCACTCCCCCCTAGTGTGACAACCAAAAATGTCTCAGCAGGGGTGTTCAGTCTTTTGGCTTCCCTGGGCCACATTGAAAGAAGAATAATTGTCTTGGGTCACACGTAAAATATACTAACACTAATGATAGCTGATGAGCTAAAAAGAATAATTACAAAAAAATCTCATAATATTTTAAGAAAGTTTAAGAATTTGTGTTGGGTCACATCCAAAGCCATCCTGGGCCCCATGCAGCCCGTGGGCCACAGGTTTAACAAGCTTGTCTTTGAGTCTTGTCAGATGTTCTCTAGGGAGTAAAATTGCCCAAGTTGAGATCCACTGGGCTAGAGGGACAGACAGTACAGTCAGAACAGCCAGCTAGTGCAGAGGTGGGAGGTCTTATGCTCTGTGTTGGGGAGTTTGGAACAAGGGAAGTGTGTGGTGGGCTGTGTTTCCTAGGAAGACGGTAGAGCCATGTGGATATGAGATCGAAGCAACACCCTCAACTAGGAGGAAAGGGCCAAAAGACACTGGAGAAGCAGGACTTGTGCCTGAGTAGATATGGACAGTGGAATAGAGGGAGTTGCCAAGGATGACTAAGGATTCTGTCGTAAGGGCCTGAATGGGTAGATCCAGGGTCAGGTAAGGGAGACAGTGAAGTTTTGGGTACCTGTAGGACTTCAGAGGGAGCCAAGACTCTCACAGCACATCGATGCTATCTTGTCTATCTTCCAGTCTCCCAAGACAGCTGGATTGCGACCAATGGAAAAAAAAGACATTCCAGTAGTGCACCAGCTCCTCACCAGGTACATGAAGCAGTTTCACCTCACGCCAGTCATGAGCCAGGAGGAGGTGGAGCACTGGTTCTACCCCCAAGAGAATATCATCGACACTTTTGTTGTGGAGGTGAGCGGGGAGGAATGTTCCGGGCCTCTGACCATTCAAGTAAGTGGCTAGGGTTCCTGGGCTCAACAACTAGAGAACTGATTGATAGGATGTTGGGGCCCTAGAGTTCCTTGAACATCCAAGCTTGGTCCTCCCTAAAGATAGGAAGTTGTAGCTGGCACTTGTTAAAATGATACCCTCTGGTCTTGGTATGAACCCTTCTCCCTCCCCCTGCCCTAATCCCCATTGGTGACACAGAGAGAGAATGAGCCTCTTGGTCAAGTAAGCCTGTGATTCTCAGCCTCCTGGCTTGAGGTGGTGCTGGACAGCATCGGGGGCACAGTCTGGGGAAATGTGAGCCATAAGAAGTCCCTGGTAACACACAGACTGAGAATGAGAGCTGACAGGTTCAGCCCGCAGTCCAGCCAGGATTTTCCTCCTGGCTCTGTCCTCAAGGGCCCCCTGGCCAGTGTATTGTCTCCTCCCTACATATCGTGTTTCAATTTCTACCCATTCATTGAGAGAGGCAGAGTTTCTTGCAGGTGGTGGGGGAGCAAGAGGAAACATTTTGTTCCCTGTGCATGTGTGACATTGGTCCCTTTATTGTCTTCTCTTCAGAATGCAAACGGTGAGGTGACAGACTTCCTGAGCTTTTATACGCTTCCCTCTACCATCATGAACCACCCAACTCACAAGAGTCTAAAGGCTGCTTATTCTTTCTACAATGTCCACACCCAGACTCCTCTTCTAGACCTCATGAGCGATGCCCTTGTTCTCGCCAAAATGGTGAGGAGCAGACCAGAGGGTCTGGGGATCTGTGGGACAGGGCAGTGGTGATGAGCATAGGTCAGGGGAGGTAGCTGCTCACAGGCTGGGGCTTCGAGCCCTCCTTGCCCTCCTGTGCCTAGGGAGGGGCCAGCAATTTTTAGCTAGCCATTCAAAACTAGGAGGGAGCAAGGAACATCCACATGAAGTGAAGGCATTGAACTCCTCCTGATTTATTTCAGTGAGTTTCGTTCTCACGGGAGGCGCTGCCAAGGAGCCTGAATAGCCAGGCCTGCTCGGGGAGGAGAGGGGTTCTCCTTACGACTTCCCCAACATGGGAATGGGGAGATTGGTCTCTGTTGTGGTGAGTCATTGGAATGGCTGACTGTACAGTCCGGGGGGAGGAACTCTGGCTTCTTTTACACCCAAGATGTCATCCTCAGTCAGTCCTTCATTATGGGGTCTGCCTAGAGTGAGCCCAGCCCACTGTGGGCCAGACTATGGACAGTCCAGCCCCTGCCTTATGAGAGCTTCTGATTTTGAGGTGGTGAGATGTAAAAAGTGACTTGGCCAGTCTCAAAGCACCATATCAGGTGCCATGAAATTACAGGGTACACACTGAAGGCCTAAGATTTGGGGTGTCCGAGAGTGGAGGAGCAGAAGTGCTGACAGACCAGCTGGTAGAAGTTACTGGAGTGTTTCAGGGAGGTGTAAGAAGAAACAGTGGGAGCGTTGGCCTGGGCACTGAGTGTACTAGTGTGCGTGGAGGGACACTGAGGAAAGGCCAGATAGGGTAGTGCCCAGAGTGTCCTGAAAACCTTCACTAGAGAGCTGTCATTGGCTGGAGTTTGGGTTTCACATGGAAGCAGCCAGAACTTCTGAAGGAAGATTGCTCTCGTGGCCACCTGTGGGATTATTCTGAAGTGATAGAAAAGAGCAGGAAGGTGAGGCATCTTTCTCTTCTCTTCACTGGTTCTTTCTCCTTACCACCTTGTAGAAAGGGTTTGATGTTTTCAATGCACTGGATCTCATGGAGAATAAAACCTTCCTCGAGAAACTCAAGTTTGGCATAGGGGACGGCAACCTGCAGTATTATCTTTACAATTGGAAGTGCCCCAGCATGGGGGCAGAGAAGGTACGTACCCAGCTGGACCCATCTGGGTCAAGGAGTTGCAGAGACAGGACCATGGGTCAAGGATCCAGCATATTCTGGGCCCTTAACTGCTGTTGCCCTCCTGAAAAGTCCCCTTGTCCTGAAAAGTTCCCTCCCTCCGATGGCCAGACTAGCAGGGTCAGTGTTCCCATTTCAGCTGGTGTGAGGGTGGTAAAGGGGACAGGCTCCAGACCCACCCAGAAACCAGAAGCTTCTCTTCCCACCAGGTGAGTCACCTCAGTGGCTGGGGGCAAGGTATTTGGAACGATCCTCAAGGAATTTTGCAAGTCCAGTTGCCCCCAGTTAACCATGAAGCTTAGTCTGAGAACTGAGGATGTTTTTCCTCTGCTGGCTGCTGCCCTCATCCCAGCATGACCCCTCCTCAGCCTTCCTTCACCAACTCCAGAGGGCAGCCCAGGACCATGGGTGTGGTCAGTACAAAGTGACTGCTGGAGGGAGGCCTGCTGCCAGTGTTCCTTAAGATGTTGGCAGTTGCATTCCTTGAAGGATCTGATAATGTATAAAGCCTTGTCCAGAGGTGGAGGGTGAGCCCAGCCCATGTGAGGCTACCCGCATAGCACGGAGGCATTCTGCAGGCTCGGTCATTTGGCTCTTCAGGTCTGGGTGGGGACGTGGGAGAGGCTTCAGATAACTGTCGACTTAATTCTGCCTCTGCCCCTTGGCTCTCCTAGGTTGGGCTGGTGTTACAGTAACCAGTTGCCAGTGAGATTCTGGAAAAAGCCACTGAGAATTCAAACCAGGAAATGGAACCCCACCACTTGTTGGTCCAATTATCATAAACGTGAGAATCCCTGGCAAAGGGAACAGAAGCGAACCGGCTTTACCAAACCGCCACTGAACTTGACAATTGTATTACAATGGCGTAGGCTGCGTGATGTCACTTCTGGCCGTGTCTTTGGTCTCCTGTTTTCCAATTAATCACATCCTTATGCAGCCATGATCAAGGGAATGTAACTGCTGAAAACTAGCTCGTGATTGGCATATTATGGAGTTAACGGGTGAATAATAAAAGTATATATATAAATATTTTAAATATCTTTCATGTTCCAAATGTGCAAGGATGTTCAGTTTCTAAATGAAAGGCTGGATCCAGATCATCCCTCAAAATTAGAATCAAGGACAATGCCAGACAGACGCATTTGGTACAGTGAATCGTTTCCTTTTGAAAGGGGCACTGACTTTTCTTGGGGGAGCAGGAGAAAGGGGACTTGGGGAATCTTAATCTAGTTCCCCTTCTGAATCAGCTGGAATGATTGGCTTCAAGAAGGCAGGGTAAGATGGAGGAACTGTGCCAAGCTTTGGAGAGGACTCGGATCTCACAGGTGGCAGGTGGAATCCTAGATGAGGCTGGCCCTACTCAGAGGCTTTCTTATAGGTGCTGGGTCTTTTCTGCCTTCTGAAACTGGGCAGTGGTGGTAACCTGTGGAAGTGGATTTCATTCATTGAATCCCTTCTTTCATCCTCTTGGCCTGCGTCCTGTAGGCAGTCATCCTGCCAATTCTTTAGCCAGCTGTTGCCAATCTTATAGGCTGAGTCCCCAGTGCAACTGTTTTTCCATTCCCTGGTGTGAGTGGCAGTTTGAAGAGGACTTCTGACCTTGTAGCATCTGGGACCTTGTGGAGACCATGTCAGTGCAAGCCCTGCTTAGCACATCTTAGAGCAAAGAGCCAGCACCCTGATGCCTCCAGGGTAGCTGGGCAAGGATGGTGTGGGGCTGATTCCCAGACCCCTTCAGCCACCAGCCCCCGGCCTGTGCCTTCAAACCCATTGGCTCGCTCTCATGCTCCTTTCCAAGACACACAGCCTGCAAGGAGTGGTGGTTAGCTGCCAATCTGAACTTGACAACAGAAATGATTTCATGTTGCCATTGTCTGAGTCTGATTTCAACTGATGACGTTTGGTGGATTTTTGTGGTGGTGGTGACGATTATTGATGTTGCCACTCCCTCCGAAAGTAATGGAGCCTCCAGTCATGTGGCTGTTTGTGGAGGCATTCCACATTTGTATACAGCCAAGGGGCTTGGGGAGGATTGAGCTGAGGAACTGTGAGCAACCCACAGCCAGGATTGTATGTAACTTTTGCTCTAGGAAAAAGTAAATGGATGGATAGTGTGCTGTGGGCGGCGTTTCCTGGCTGCTTTCTCCTCAGCTACTTGTAGTGGGGAGGACGTCTTAGCCAGGAGGCCAGGCTCAGCCTAATCCTACTTACTGAAGCCATGTTCTGCAGGCCAAGAGAGCTGTGTTTCAGGCTATGGGTTTTGGTGAGGTTTGCCAGAGGCTAATTCTGCAGGGTCCTGGAAGCTGGAGGAAATTGTGTGCTTGGGACAGGGGTTGTGCCACCTGTGGAATGTTCCCTGCTCTTTATAGACTGGACTGAATTTTCATCAGAGGCCTCTAGGGGCCTCCTCCTGTTGTCCATGTGCTGTAAACTATAGGCACCAGTGATGATGGCTGAGCTTTGACTCCTTGACTCCAAGATACCCAGACCAAAGAAGCTGCTGTTCTTAGCAAGATGTGCACTACATTCCACAGAAAGAAGGACTCAGAGAGGCAGGGGCTTGCCTTACAGCCTCCCAGACATCAGACACATGACACCCTGAGTCCCAGAGCTGCTCACCCTGAGCTGGCTTCTAAGGATATCAGAGAACAAAGTGCCCGGCTCTTTCCTACCTTGGGCAGGACCTGGAACTTGGAAACGCTCCATCGGAGGCTTGGTCTGCTCTGGGCCAAATCCCACCCTGTCTGAATTGCCTTTGGAATTTGGGGTGTACAGTAGCCCTGGAGTGAGCTTTGCCTTGGTTAACCCAGACCATGGAATAGAAACAGGCCTTTAGCTTCTCTGGAAGAAACATCTCTTGGAAAAGGCCTCCGTGTCTCCCTCCAAAACCATTTGACCTGCTCCCTGGACTCTGCTGCTGTTCGTGACGGGGACCCTGCCTCGCCCTCAGCATCACCACCCAGGTCTGCAGGAGTCACCTTGCTGGCCGCTGTCAGTCTCCTTTTTGTCCAAACAGCCCCTGGCTTCACTCAACCGCTTCCCGGCTTTGGGTCATAGAGCTGAGAGAGAACCATTGCTAGGGGTTCAGGGCCTCCCCACAAGGACTTGCAGGATGTGGAGCCATGGCTGGTTTGAACCAAACACGGAAGGACCCCAGGCTTCATCCGTCACCTGGGACCTGCCTCAGGCAGCTGTTGGAGAGCCTCCTGGGCATGGTCCTTGCCATCTGCCCCCAGTACTTGCTGGCCCTGGGTGATTGGACTTCCATGTTTCTATATGTTTACCTCCTGCCTTTGGACTGAGTACATTTGACCCCTGACCTTGTGACAAATTCCCATGGTTGCTAGTCTCTGGGTCGGGAGGGAGCTAGGTAGAAAGGAGTCCTCGGCTATGGGTTGAGCTCTAGTAGGGCTTGTTACCCCACACCAACTCACTTCAACACCTAGGTTTATGGGAAATTTCAGGCCTTGCCCATTCCTGCCTTCTAACTCCCATTCCACCCCACCCCCACCCCGTACTTGCTGGCTCACTGAAGCCTGGGGGTGGGTGTCCTTGTGGTCTTTACTTTTTTTTTTTTTTGACAGAGACAGAGAAAGATACAAAGACAGAAGGGGGAGGACCCAGAATAGTCGCCATAGTTGCACATCACTGGTTTTTCCACATAGTTTTGTTCCACAGGTGGGCTTGGGGCTGTGCAGGGCAGGAACTGGGCCAGGGTCTCACCCCGGTGAGAACCGAACTGGGGGCACTCCCCAGTTCAGCATATGGGTCCACCTAGGTCGGGGCCAGGATTTGATCCTTGGTCCCTGGGACTGCAAAGTGAGCGCTTAACCCACTGAGCCATCCCGGCTTCCCCATCCCTGTGGTCTTTAATTCTTTGTCCAAAGATGACCAGCACTTAACTAACCCAAAGGATGGCCCAGAGGCCTGGAGAGCTTCACGGAGCTGCAGTCTAGGAGAGGGTTAGGGGCTGCCAGGCTGGTGAGTGGGGTTGGGTGGGGACACTTGGCCGGCGCCTACCCACCCAGGGGGCAGCCTTCTTGTGGCCTGGCCCACCTGCCCCAGAACCAGAAGAGACCCAAGACTTCGGTTTTGCCATACTTAGGAAGGCTGTGTGGGGTGGTTTCAATGAAATTTAAAAACATTGACTGACGGCAGGCAAGGTGCTACATCTGGGAACAGGGAAAGGGAAGCTTCACCTTTTTGTCTTGGCTTTTCTCTGGGCTGTGTGAGGGGCATCCATTTCTGGGGTGGGGGAAGAAATACCAAATGCATTGTTGTTCCACTTGATACATCTCACTTGTTTCTAATAAAGGAAGCAGCTGACTGAAACCCTTCTGCCCTCCTGGTTTTCCTCTGGACAGCAGGTAGCAGTGGAGCAGTGGGAGTCCCCGCCTGGGCTCACACACCCTCTTCCTGAGGGTGACGTGGCCTGCAGGAAAGCCCCCCGGGACCACAGCACCGGGGCAGCTTTTGAAGGCTCCTTTGGCAAGGAAGGTAAACTTGGCTCTTCTCCCTAAACCGCAAGGAGCCGGTACTGCCCCGGCTTCCCGGCTGGGAGCGGAGAGCCCCTCCACCCAGGTTAGCAGTGGCTGCTCCCACGGACAGCTCGGGGGGCTCCCGGGGGTTCTGTTGAGCCACCGGGGGTGCTTTTAACATGGGGGGCCACCACCAGGCCCCACTGCACACTCACTGAGCTGGCTCTGAGGGGAGGCCTGAGTAACTGCGCTGAGAGTCCCCATTTCCTGTTCTCTCCCTCCAGAACTTCTTGTCCGATCCCAGCCCCCCAATGGCTGGTGTCTCGGAGCCCCATTCCAAGGCACCCGGGCCCTGAGCTGCAGCTGGAGGGAACACGATCTGCCGGTAAGCTCTGCCCTTGTCCTGATGGGCTCCACACGTAACCCTGGAAGTCGCCTTCCTGACCGGTGTCTGGCTTGTCGCCTGCTGTTGCAGCAGGTCCTGCCAGCATCTCCAGAGGCAGCTGGGGCAGCACCGTCTTCCAGGCCTTTGTCTAAAAGGTTGGTTGGCTGGTGAGAAGCCCCAAGATTGGGGTTTGTCTACTGAGTAGAAGGGCATTGAATCCCACAGCCTGGAAAGTGGGGGTCTGAGGCCCCTCAGAGTCCTGTCCTCACCCCCTTTAGGGCCTTGGTTCTTTCTGACAGACACCCACCCAGCTTCCTGCTACCCATTCAAGGCCCCTTGCCGGGTTGGTGGGGGCAGCTTGTGATTGGTACCCTCCGTCTTATGGCGCTGGCAACAGCTCTGAACTGAGAGCAGGGATCAGGGCTATTCTGAGCGTTGGCATCGCCTCCAGAATCCTTGGCTGTCTTAGACAAATTCTAACCCTGCTGGGGAAGGAGGCCCAAGGGACTGTCCCTCTGCCTCTGTCCCTCCTCGTGGGACTGGGTATATCCTCAAAGGTGCTCAAAGGGTGGCAGTAGTAAAATAAACGTGCTTATTTATTTTTTAAAATAGTCTTGTTCTACTGCCCTCTCGCCAGGGCTCTTCTATGACACAGAACTAAAAACCTACTTCTGTGGGCCCCCAGGGCTCCCAGCCTCAGCTCCTGGCTTCAGCAAGGGAAGGGAAGGGATCTCAGGTTCAAGAGCTGGAGGGAGGAGCCCAGGAAAACTTGGAGGGGGTGGGGGGAGGAAGGGCCCTGGGGGGTGACCAGTGCCTGGTGGAGGGATAAGGGGTGTGGCTGGACTCCTTTCAAGGGGCCCAGGTTCTGAGGCTCATATGTCCTGCTCCCCAAGTCTCCTGGCAACAGCAGCAGTAGCAGGCCTGGCTCTTCATAAGCAGCAAGGAGAGCTGGGCTGAGTACTCAAGGAGCTAGGGCCGTCTCGGGGTTACAGGGAAAAGCGGAGCCCCAGGCTCTTCAGGAGGAGCCGAGGCAGTCAGCCGGCTGGGTGGGCAGGTCCTCACACGCCCTCCACTCAGAGGAGAGGGCAGATCCCCAGTGTGGGTCAGGCAGAGCCTCAGGAGCACTGGATGCAGATGTGGACGAAGAGTGTGGCTGGTGCCAGTGAGGTCCCGTCCTTGGAAAGCAGGTGGATGTGGCGGTACCCTGTGGGGAGGGTTGCCAGGCTCCAGATCTGCTGCCCCCCAACCCTTCAGGGCACAGCCCACATCCTGCCTCTGGGGGCTGGCCCCAGCTTGGGTCTGGCTCAGGGCAGGCTCTCAAGAAATTAGCTCCAGGTAAACATGGTCTAGGGGCCTGGACTCCTGACCCTTCCCATCTGCACCAACCTTGCTTCAGGCTGTTGAGAGGCAGTGTAAACTGGCCCACAAAGTCATTGGGGGAGGTGGTATCATAATCTTCTACCACGAACCGGACCAGCACCAGCTCTGGAGCCCGCAACTGGAATTGCAGGGACTGCCCCCAGTGGGGGTTGAAGCCTAGGGCACAGGCAGGGCAGTGAGCCAGCTGGCACCCCTGCCCTTTCCGTTGCCTGCCCCCCAGCAGCAGCAGACCCACCCACCATTGTTGAGCACATAGTCGGTCTCCTTTTGAGCACAGTCCACGGGCACCCCGTGGATCTCAACGCGGACCAAGGGGTCTACGATGGAGTTGGCCTTCTCCGCGTTCAGCTTGGGCAGCTGCTGTGCTGTGAGCACCTGCGGGGGGTGAGGAGGGGCTTCAGTCGGGCCCCAACCTGGGCAGGAGTCCCCTGGCCCTGGCCCTCCCCACCGGCCACCCCAGGCCTCCGTTGTCCTCCCCCACTTGAGGCTGGTGCCCCGTGTGTGTGGACCGCGACTTCCAAAGCCAGCTCTGACCCCAGGAGAGGGCTTGGTCCAGGCTGCTGACCTGGATGGTGAGTGTAGTTCTGGCGGGTCCAGGGCACTCAGGGTCAAAGTTTGTGTTGGGCTGACGCAGGCAGGCGGGTTTCAAGATGTAGCCACACTGCCCGTTGACGAGGAAGCGCCCAGTATTGAGATCCATCTCGAAGCCTGGGGTCTGGAAGTTCAGGGCCACTGTGGGCACAGTGGGGTCAGGACAGGGGCTCATAGCGGCCCCCTCCTCACTGCTCACTTTCAGGGCCCTCACATTACCCTTTCCCCCAGACAGGCCTGTGGGCAGAGAGCTCAGTTCCTCTCTACAGAAGACCCAGGGTCCTGCTGTATGGATAGTTTGGGGGGGGTGGGTGTCATGGCAGCCAGGAGATCAGGACCTCACCTTGACCTGGAACCCCCTGAGGCCAGAGTGGGGGGCTGAGTGGGACATGTTAGAAAAGCCCCACCTTCAGGGCCAGGCCTGGGCCAGAGCCGGGGCCTGAGGAAGCCTGAGGCTTCCATACCCACCTCCAGTGGGACCATACTGCCCGCCCTTGGTGGGCTCCACGTGGGACTGCCAGGGATGTGTGTGCAGTGGGGGTGGGGGTTTGTAACTTCTACCTTCATGAAACATGAGACTTTTATGCTGTCAAGAATAAACAAGGCTGATCTGTGTTTCCCCACATACCCGGCAGACAATTCTTTTAATTATTATTACTATCAACAAAACACTTTTCCACCTTCTAGAAAGCTGTGTGGCCCCATCACTGCTGGGGCTCCCCTGGCACCAGAGCCCACTCCGCCCACTCCCTGCCCTGCTGCCCCACTTACCCAGCTGACAGCCCGCATTCCACATCTCCTGGGGGCTGTAGTTGGCCGAGTTCATCCGCAGCCCCAGAGGGTACACGCGGGTCAGTTGGTGGGCATTGTGCCTGACAAGCCTGTTCCCTGGGGGTGAGTGGGAGCCGGGCTGTGACAGGCTCCTGGGAGTCCCGTCCCAGTACCAGGACCTTGTCCCAATTCCAGGGACAAGCTGAGAACAGAGGCTGAACTCCCATCCCAGGTGTCTTCCTCCAGCTTCCCCTCCGACCCAGGGGGTGCGAGAACCTCAGGAGGAGGTTGCCAAGTCCAGGAGGGGCAGCCACCTGCTCCCACAGCCCCTGCACAGCATCCCAGCCCCAAATTCCCACATTCCTTACTCCGTGTGTCCAACACCCAGTCCCAAAATGACATCCATTCCTTTTCTTGCCATTCATCTCACATGCACCCTCCGCCATGCTGGGTTCCTGAAACCCTGTATGTCGTGCCTCCAGGCCTCTGTGCAACCTGCTCTTCCTGGCTGGAAATCCCTGTAACCTGGCTGCTTCCTCATACTTGTGTCAGGTGTCTTCTCAGGCATCACCTGCTCAGGAGCCCTTCCCTGATCTCACCACCTTTTGCTGGACTCCCCCAGCCCCTATCATAGCCCAGTGATTCCCCCATATCATCATAATTGTCAGTCTCCACCACCAGGCTATGCTTCCAGTGAAGCAGACAGCAGCCGCCCTCCTCCCTGGGCTCTCTCCCTGCCATGCACGCCCGGACCAGTGCTGGGCACTCATCTCCTTTCCAGACCAGCCTCAGGTCATGTCCCCACCAGCAGCCTGCCGGCCCCCCACTGCCCTCCTGCCCCCAGAGGCTCAACGATAACCTGCCTGCCTCTCGGATGAGCTTCTTGGCCTTGCGCTCGCTGAAGGAGCTGACCTGGCAGGGCTGGGGTGGGTCAGGGCACAGGGTCCGCAGGCGGGTGGCACAGCAGTACACGACCAGGGCTGACAGTTCCGGGGAGATCTGCTTGGCCTGGGAAAAGAGCCTCAGGGGGGGTCCTCCAGCTCCGGCCCTCCCTCTTCACTTCCTTCCCTTCCCCCAGCTGCTCAGCAGTACCGAGCCCCTGCCCAGCCCAGCCCAGCCCAGCCCACTCACCTGCCGCCTCAGCTCCGCAGCCTCCAGCCCCTCTTCCTCCTCCTCCTCCTCCTCCCTGTCTGATAGCATTCGGCTGTCCTCACTCTGAGGAGCAGGCAGCTTCTTCCCCTTCACCAGGACCCGGCCTTTCAGCTGCTGTAGAGGCCAGGAGGGAAGGATTAAGCCCGCTGGCCTTTTTGTCAGCTGGTTGGTCAGTCATCCAACCACCCGCAGTGAGCAGCAGGAAAGAAGACATGAAGCTGAGTGGTTTCTAATGGGAAACAGCCTCTGCGGGGGGCTGGCTCAGGCCCCTCCAAACACCAGCACGGTGCACAGCAGCCGTTACAAGGAAGCACGCAGCTCAGGACTGAACGAGAAGGTACCCTCTTCAAGAAAGGTCTCACGTGAGAGGAGAGAGTGTAGAACATGGAATCACACGGGCTTTTTGGGGGGGTAATATTGGAAAAAGAAGCTAGCTATGGACAGAGGTGTAGATGCATGGGAAAATTCCAGAAGGACACACAAGAGAAGGCTGAAGACGGTACTTCTTGTGAAACAAGACAGGTGAGCCTGAAAGAAAACCACTGTTCATTATATACACTTCTCTATAGCCTGACTTTTTTTTTTTTCCACCATATGTAAGTTTATTTTCATGCTAATAAAAAAATCAAATTATACGCCCAAAGGTGATTCATATTCCTTGCATATTTGGGGTTGGGAGTAACAGGAGAGTTTTTGCAAGGAGCCAGAGACGGACACATGTCCTGAGGGGGCAAAGAAAACGCTCTGGGGGTTGGGAGGAAAGGAGGCAGGACCACCACCACCCCAGGAGAGAATGCTGGGGGCGTTTCTAAGGCCACAGGAAGAGGCCACTTAAGCTGCGCTAGAATTCCGAGCAGGTGGCGCTGGGCACATCAGATGGCTGGGAAGGGTACTCAAGTGGAGATGGTGTCAACCAAGGCGTTCCAGGTGGGGATGGCTGAGCTTGCAGGGACCCAGCATGGAGGTCAGGGCCAGGTCACAGAAGGCCTTGCATGCCAGGTGAGAGGGTGGGGTGGGTCTAGTCAAGAATGGAGTACAGGAGAGTGACAAGACTGGGGGGTGGTAGATGTCAGGTGAAGGGAGGAGCAGGGTAAGGTGAAGGCAGAGAGAGGAGGGGTCCTGAACCAGGGAGGTGGCATGAACAGGGTGGACGGTGGGCTGCAGAAAGACTCTTCCCCACCCAGGCTGGGGGTCCCCACCCAGGCTGGGGGTCTGAGCGCATCACCTCTGGGGACGGCAGCTCTTCAGGATTCTGGGAGTTCAGCGCCTGAGTCACCAGCATGTCCCCCAGGATGCTGCGGAGGTGACGGGCCATGGTAGCCTGCTGCTCCAGCCCACAGTGGTTCTCCAGAGACAGGATGACAGGGTATGGGGACAGCTGTGGGAGGAAGATGCAGCAGCCCAGAGTCACTCACCCCTCCTCTCCCTCTCCCATCCCAAGCAGGCCCCCTGCTATGCCCAGGCCCCAGCCCCCTTCAGAACAGGCAGGCAAAGGCAGGGACCAAGAGAAGCCACTCAGGGGAGGACTGAGCAGTGCGATGTGGGACACACACTGGGGCCAGTGTGGACGCAGAGGGGCGGAGGGGCAGAGGCCAGATATGGGGCCTCAGGGAAGGGGTGGACTGTCTGGGAGGCTGAGGGCAGCTGCCGGAGCGGTTTTCTTCTATAAATGCTCTGTATATATTAATGACATTGACCATGCATGTCATTAGGTTGCGAACTACCCCCCTCCCAGCTCACCATTTGTTGACTAAGATCTGTGTAGCTTGGCTAAGACTGCAATGGTACACAGATGCCAGGTTAAGCTTCGCTTTCATGGCTTACTCTTTGGGAGTCATGATTAAAATGTCCTTCCCCACCCCAAGGTTTGCTTCTTGAAATTTGATGATTTTAATACATTTACTAAATATGAAGTTGGGAGAAGGGAGCCGCTTGCTCAGCTGTATCCCCCCCCCGCCCCCAGCCAGTTGTCCCAGCAGCACCTGCTGAATAAGTGATTCTCTGTGCAAGACGGCGGTCCCGGGGGCTCACCGTGAAGGCATGGTCGTGCACAGCCTGGACCACGTCTCGGAAAAGGATCTTGGAGGTGAGCGTGTGGCCGTGGTAGATGACAGGTTCCCCTCCAGGTCCCTCCCAGCAGTCCAGCTCCACACAGCGGCATCCCTGGGCAAAGGCCCTGTGGGCAGACACAGGCTAGGTGTCATGCGGGCAGCACAGGCTAGGTGTCATGTGGGCGGCACAGGCTGAGCCAGGCGGGCCCCAGGAAGCCCACAGTGGGAGTTGAGCCCCATCTCCCCGCCAAGCTGGGCTCCCAGACGTGTCCACTGCCACCACCCCTCTGCGGTGGTACCTAACGTAGGCCTCGGTGCTGCTGAGCCCCCCAATTTGAGAGTCAGTCAGATAGGTGTTGTGGGAGGAGGAGATGAAGTAGTGGGAGAGCGGCTGGTCCATGTCCTGGAACATGCAAGCGTGGGCTGGGTCCAGGGCAGCCCCCTCAGGCGACAACAGGTACATCATGAAGCCATCCAGTGTCATCAGCTCATGCTGCTTGGCTGCAGGGACAGAGAGAAGACAGCATCAGGCCGTAAAGGGGACCCCCATGTCCAGCCCTAAATGCTGCCAGTGCTCACTCCATTTAATAATGATGAGCACCCGTCTATCGACTGGACTCTACAAAGCGAGGCCATTTAATCTTCAGTCAAAGCCGGTGTCATTTTACAGATGTGGCAGCTGAGTCTGGAAGAGGCACGATGGCCTGCCCCAAATGGCACACACAGCCAGGAAGAGCAGAGGCCACTCAGCTGGGGACCCTGACCTGTCAGATGCCCAGACTTGGGCTGTGCTGACCCCAGCCCGTCGGTCAAATCCCCACCTGTCTCGTTGAGCTCGTAGTTCTGGATGAGCTGATGGGCGTGGGCCAGCGTGGCGCTGTCCTCACCCTGGTCCTCCAGGAACTCCAGCAGCTCCGGGGCGCTGAGCACACGGTCCTCACCGGAGTAGCGGTGGAAGAGCGCCTCCAACTCGGGGCGCTTCAGCAGCCGCCGCAGAAACTCCTCAATCTCAGTCCCCTCCAGCCGCTCATTGTTGGAGCGGTCACACTCCTAGAAAGAGGGGGAGACAGAGGGGAGATGTCCTGGGAAAGCTGGCCTGCACTGACACACCTGTCACCCACCATGGCCGGGAAGGCAGGCGTCCCCCTTCTCAGAAGCAGACAAGCAGAGCTAGCGGGGCTCCAGTCTCACTCAAGCTCACACAGACGGTCATGTGCGTGGCTGAGGTGTTAAGGAAGGTCTCTCGGGTCTGTGCCTGTCTCTCTGTACCGTGACTTACGCCAAGAATCAACATATAGGAGGAAAAATGCTGACCCTGGGGCAGAACGGAGTTCATGTGCCACAATCCCACGTTCACACCAGGGTCAGTGATGCGCAACAAAGAACCGAGGATCCATGTGAGTTGTTGGCCCAGGGGTACAGGTGCCATGGCTCCTGTCTTTCTGTGTCATAGGCCGGTCATTTAGTCAACACCTACACAGGGTCTGCCATGTGCTCTGTGCCATGGATGCAGAGCCCAGCAGTGTGTGCCCCGCCTATGCCCCCACACGTGTGGAGGTGCCACACGTGCCACCGCAGAGGAGGGTGTGCTCCTGTGCCTGTGAGCTGACTGTGCGCCCTGTGCTGGCCACACATGGTCACCTGTGCAAAGGCCCTGTGGACTTAGAGAAATTAGAGCTACCACTTTGCTGCTCAGTGGGGCGGGGGGAGTCCCGGGACCTTTCCTACCCATGGGCTCCACCTGAAGGTGAGGAAAGAAGCTCTGGGCGCACTCTTATCCTGGCCCAGAGGCCTAAGGGGAGAATAAAAGGGTAAGCAGGCCCCGATGCGGCCTTTCTGCTGGGAGAAGCCACTTTATCCATAAAAGCTGGGTGGGGAGAGGTGAGGACTCAGATGGCTGGGGGAGGTCAGAGGTCAGAGGTCAGAGCAGGGGCAGATGCCCACCTTGAAGAGGCGGTAGGCATACATGTCATTCATGTCCACGTTGACCATTCGGAGCAGGCTCTTCATCTCCTTGAAGCTCATCTTACTGTCCTGGTTGGAGTCCGCGCGGTGCAGGTAGGAGTGGATCCAGGTGCGGGTGCTCAGGAAATACAGTATCAGGTTGGGCACCGCCCCCAGCTGACAGATAACTGACAGGTATGTCACCACCTCCTGGCTCTGGGGGCTCCCGGGTGTAGGGGCCCTTGAGTACAGCAGTGGGGTGTCCTCCATGGGACTGGAGCGCCCCAAAGTCAGGAGCCCACGTCCCCACCCTCGGTTCTGAAGACAAGGGGCTCTGGCTCAGACTGTGAACCCCCTAAGGTCAGAGCCCATACCTGCCTGGGCCTGGGGTCCTCCAAGGACAGAGCTGGCCTCCCTCCACGCGCGCCCCCACCGCGCTCCCGGGCAGGATATTGGTCGAGGCGCTCGCGCTGGCTCATGGCGTCGAGGCGCGCGCGCAGCTTGGCCAGGCCGCGCACCCAGCGCTGCGCCTCCTCCGCCGTGGGCGCCACCAGGTCCAGGTTCTTGCGGCGGCCCTTGAAGGTGATGGTGAGGCAGCGCGCCGGCGCGAAGGCGCCCCCGAAGCGCCGCAGGCCCTCGGACTGGTGGCCCTCGCGGACGGCCTCAATGTGCTGCACGAAGACTGCGGGGAGGGCCGGCCAGGCGCGGCCCGTCAGCGGCGGCCGCCAGCCGGGCAGTGTCCCCGCCCGGGCACGGCCGCAAGCCCGCCCGGCGCCCACGCGCCCCGACTCACAGATGTGCTGCGACGGTGCGCGCGGGACGCGCCGCTGGAACCACACGCTCAGGCCGTCCTCCTGCAGCCGGTACAGCCGCTCCTTCTGCCACGTCCGCGAGCGGACCTTGCAGAGCCGGGAGCCCCGCAGCATGGCGCGCACGTCCTCGTCCTCAGTCAGGCCTGCGGGGCAGGAGGCCAGGGCGCATCTTAGTGGAACGAGCACCTGTGACTGGGTTTCACTGGAAGCTTGGTGTGCCCCACTCAGGACGCCCTGGGAAGGGTGCCAGTAACGGGTCCTCCCTACCGAGAAGCAACACCTGAGGCTCTAGCAACCCCTCTGGCCACACCTGGGGCTCAGGCCTCACTAAGGCGGCTCCTCTCCACGCAGGCTCCAGCCTTCAAGCCCAGAATGTTACCAGTCTTCTTCCCTGATGGGAAATCCTGACCATCAAGAAAGTAGTCCTCCCATATAACCTAAATCTCTCGCTGTAACCCAAGCCCCTCAGCTCGGCTTTCCTGAAGACAAGGGAGGACAGGGGAAGACACTGGCTCCAGGACCACAGGTCAAGGCCTCCAGGACTTGCCTTAGCTATCCTGACGCTGATCTCCAGGTGTCCTCTTTGTGCCCTTGTGGGGCCCAGCTGAAAGCATGGTCAGTCTCCTGTGACATCTGGCACTTCCCCTTGCCTAGCCGCTGTCATAACCCCAGGTAACCGCTCAGCCCACATGTGCTATCTGCTCACAGTGTCCACCTTCCTTAACCCAACAATATACTTACAAAGCACCTACTGCACACATGCCAGCCCCTGCTCATGTATTAACACAGGAGGAAACAAATGCAGAGAAGCTTCAGCCACTTGCTGGAAGTCCCCAGCTAGAAAGTCCTGGAAGCCGGCTTCAAACCCTGGAGGTCAGGATCCAGCACCTTTGCCTTGGATCCTGAACCCCTTTGCTCCCGCTCCTGTCTTCCTGCCCCCAACCAGCCCTGCTATCGCCTTGGGCAGGGGGAGGTAAGGAAAAGTGAATTTGTTTATTTCACATCAATTTATGTTAACTAAAAAAAAAACGTTCATCCATTTCTCCTACATTCCCACCCAACCAGAACCCACCTCTGGCAACCACCAATCTGTTCTTTGTATCTATGAGCTTGGTCTTTTATTTCATTTATTCATTTTTAAGTTTCACATATAAGAGAGATCATACAGTGTTTGTCTTTCTACTTTTGAATTCTTTCACTTAGCATAATGCCCTTGAGGTTCATCCATGTTGATGCAAAGGGCAAGATTTCATTCAATGGCTGAATAATATTCCAGTGTGTGTGTGAGATTTCCTTTATCCATTTATCCATCGAGGGACATTTACTTTGTTTCATAGCTTGGCGGTTATGAATAATACTACAACAAACATGGAGGTGCATGGGTCTTTTTGAGTTAGTGTTTTTGTTTTCTTCAGCTATATACTCAGAAGTGAGATTGCTGGGTCATATGGCAATTCTATTTTTAATTCTTTTTTTTTATTATTGTTAAATTTAATAGGGTGACATTGGTTGATAACAATTAGTTTCCCGATGTACAAGTCCACATCACATCACCCATGCATCGCATTATGTGCCCAGCTCCTCCAACACCATGTATCTGGTATCCACTCCCCCTCCCCCCACCTCTCCCTCCTCCCCCTCCCCGCTCCTCTCCAGGTAAACATCAAACCATTGAGTGTGTCCATAATGCTGGTGCCCTCTCCCACCTCCCCTCCCTCTCTCCCTCCCCCCTCCTCCCCTTCCCTCAGGCAATCACCAAGCTATTGAGTGTGTCCATAGGT
>PVKE010016297.1:0-32172 GCA_004027555.1 Craseonycteris thonglongyai
ATGTTTTAGCTATTGACCTCTTCTCAGCTGTATCATTTGCATCTCCCATTCAGTGGGTTGCCTTTTCAGTTTGCTGATGGTTTTCTTTGCTGAGCAAAACTTTTTAGGTTTCAATCCCGACCCCGACCCCAACCCCGGCCCTGGCCTCAGCCTATGCAGACCCGTATGCTGAACTGGGATGTGGCCCCCCCGGTTCTGTTCTCGCCTGATGACTTACAACTATGGAGACTGCTCTGGGCCCTCCCCCTTCTCTCTGTCTCTCTCTCTCTCTCTGTCTCTGTTTCTCTGTCAAAAACAGTAAAATAAATCTTTAAAAAAGAGAGAGAGAGAGAAGACAGAGCACAGATCAAGTTCACAGAAAACTTAGAGAATTGACAGTGTGCCAAAATTAGAATGATGAGCATTTGAATCCCAAGTGTTTAGTGAGAACCTAGTGTGTGCTCAGCCCTGTGATGGAAACTCTGAAAGAAGCAATAAAAACTGGCCATACAGCTGCTCATGAGCCCGTAAATCAATCTGTGTGGACCAACACAAAATGTTTAAATGACAGGACAGGACTATGTATGGCTCAGAAGAGCATCCCCAAACTCTTCACCTGCATTCTCCTTCCTGAAGATTTGTAAAGGGAATACAGTCACATACACAGACTATTATGGGATGAATTGAGTTCCCCCTCAGGATCTCAGAATATGTCTGTATTTAGAGGTTGGGTTTTTAAAGCGGTGATTAAGGTACAATGAGGTCACCATTATTATTAATGAGGTGGGCTCTAATCCCATATACTGATGTCCTTATAAAAACAGGTGATTAAGGCATTGACATGAACAGAAGACCACTGTGTGAGGACACAGGAGGAAGATGGCCATCACTCGCCAAGGAGATAGGTCACGGGAGAAACCAGCCCTGCCCACACATTGATCTCAGATTTCCAGCCCCCAGACCAAGACAATTGATTTCTGTTGTTTACATCATCCAGATGATAACACTGTGTCATGGCCACCCTAGAAAATCAGCCCATCCTAATTCAAAGCATGTCACTGAGCTCTACTCTCAGCATAGAAGTTTAACCTTCTTCCTGCAGACTGTCTTCTTCCCTCTCAGCCAACATGACCAGTAAGACAGCTCTGCCATCTGACTTGACCTTTGACCTGGAAGAATTTGCCTATGGTGGCAGGGGTGTTATCAGGACTTAGCATAAAATTTTGGGGTCAAAAACAGAAGGACTGGGGCATCACAGTTCCACTCCTCCTCTCCGTCCATGGCCCATTTCAGACCCCACACCAAGGATTTTGAGGACAGGAGTCCCGGTCAGAGTGACATGGTCCCTTGTGGCTGGTAAGCCCTGGGTTTGTGGACTCTTGACCAGTGCTCTGAATGAGAGTGCGGTTGTTTACTCAGAAACAGGCCCACAACATGTCAGAGGCCCCAGGCATCCTTCAACCCAAGTCAGAATGCTATATCGAGGAAGACAGCAGAGAACACAGAGATTCCCCTCAGATTCTTAAAAGACCTGTGACCCCAGAACATTGAGACCTGCCAGGAAGCCCTGTCCCCATCTCTGGGTGTGAAATACTTCAGCTCTACTGTGGACCGTGTTCTCTTTCTTCCCACTTAGATCCCACTTCCCAGTGCATCCCCGGGAGGTGGAACTGGAAGAAATGAATTGCATTGCATGCATGCTTCTCTTGGGATGTCCAGGGAAATGAAAGCTTCATAAGAAATGCTCAGTGTGGTTGGAGCCTCCAGTCAGCTGACATCCACACATGCACTTGACTTGAAGCTTCTAGGAAGGGAGCCGTGGGCGCCTCTGTCTCTTCTTCCTCTGCCACAATCTCCCCTTTGATCAGCAAGCGTGACTCACTGATTCCAGCGCTGACACAGGCGCCGCCAATGAAGGTCGACTAACAAGAAGCAGAGTGACAGCTTTCTTTAAGGATATCCCAGAAAGTTCTGGCAAGCTTGGAAACATTGGGATGGCATGAGATCATAGCAGTAGAACACAGCGCATCTGAAGCAGAAAACAAGCAAGCGAGGGAGGCAGTGTTGGAACCCACATCCCAAATTGCTCCCTGGAGCCAGCTGCCCAGCCCCGTTAGAAGTCTCTGAAGCTTTTCATGAAGAACTGACAGCAGCCTTTGGGAGAAACAGGGCTCTGGTCTGACCTCCTGATTGGCTGGGAACACAGGTGCAGGAATCCAGGTGCTGCAAACCCCCACTGGAACATTCTGAGTGATACACAGGGACCATGGGAATAAAATGATGGGTACTTCATGACATGCAGAAAGTGGAACTCTTACCTGTGGTCCTTGCATTCACTGCTCGTGCCTTGTGGTTACAGAATTCAGGTAGATGTGCAGCCATGCAGGGCAGGAACTGAATCGGGGGCCTCCCTCATGGGAAACAAGAACCTTCACCACATGCCATCCCAGGGGTTACCAGCTGTGCCACAGTTCAGCACATGGGTTTGCATGGGCTGGGACCAGGAAGTGAACCCCAGACTTCATGATTGTGAGGCAAGTGCTCAACCACTGAGCTATCCTGGCCTCCTGGAAGAGGTAGCATTTAAATGAGGTCTTGAAATATAGGTAAAGTATTGTGAAAGAAAGTAATTCTGAATAGGTGGAAGATCAGAAATTGAATCCTGGATCTGGGTAGTCCTGGGACACAAATTATAGAAATGTCTAAGAAATGACCATCCCAAAATTGAGGATTAAATTAAATAATCCAGTATTGGAAATATAAATTTCAAAAGATTGTACTGAATTGATGTGGAAACATTATTTTTAAAGGATTTAAATTTTTCTTCCCCAAGTTCTATTTTGTCTCTAAGTGCCCCTCTATTCCTGACACAAATTTGATGCTTCTCTTTTTGACTAAAAAGAGTGGGACATTATTTTAAAGATGTATTTTATTGTTTTTGACAGAGACAGAGACAGAGACAGAGAGAAGGGGGAGGGCCCAGAGCAGTCTCCACAGTTGAGAGCGGGACATTTTTAAACTCAGAGAATTCAGTCTTGAAGCTTCAAATCGCCAATTTGAACTGATCTTGATGTAGCTCGGAAGAGCATATTAAGTTACACACACACACAATTACATATAGATTAAAGTTAGAAATTCCAGACTCAGAATATTGCTACTGTTTTTATTGTTATTGCTCCTTTGTTGTGAAACTATACATAGCTATGTTTTATTTCCTTTGTGGGAAGGCTCTTGGTTCAGAGGATTTCTGTGTTTTCAGCAACAGTCATTTCATTTATTCTTACAACCATCTCTGGAGGCTCGGTCTTGTAAGAACAACAATTTTTATTTTTAATCTACGTTATCCTATTATATGATTATAGTGTTCTATTTTTTAATAGATTTTTTTTTATTGTTTTTGACAGAGAGAGAGAGAGAGAGAGGGAGAGAGAGAGAGAGAGAGAGAAACAGAGACAGAGAGAGAACTGAACTGGGGACACTCCCCAGTTCAGCACATGGGTCCGCACGGGCCGGGGCCGGGATTCGATCCTGGGTCCCCAGTGCTGCAAAGTGAGCGCTTAACCCACTGAGCCACCCCAGCTTCCCCAATAGATCTTTTTAAAGCAGTTTTAGATTCACAGAAAAGTTTCTTCTTCAGTTACAAGTGGCCTTGGAACAATGGCCAGCTTTAGAGCAGTCACCTGTGGCCATTTTAATACTTTGTCAGAGAGTTAAGCATTTTGAATCTGGGTTGTATTAGTGCCATGCTCTAAACAAGAAGTTTCTAAAATTTTTCACATCAAAGCAGATATGGAACATGTGTGCGGTTCTAGAGCTAGGACAATTGGGGACGGCTGCCCCCAGCCACAGGTTCAAAGGCTGGGAGTGTCTACACCTGGACACACCAGTGACCAACTCCCTCGCTGTGTGACTTCCTTCTCTACAGCTGACCCATAAGGCACTCTGACTTTCTTTCTTCTCTTGCTTTCACTTATACTACCACGTTTCATTTTAAGCATCTTTACAAGACTTCTCAGATTTTTTTTAAGGAAAAATATACATATAAATTAAAGCAAAAAACAAACAAACAAGCAAAAAACAATGAAACAAATACGTACATAGTCCCAAACTAAAACCCACTTATTTAACTATGAAAAGATGTGTTCAAAATGTGTCCAGAGGAAATGAGGTAGAGAATGCATCTCCTTTGGCTCCCGCATTCTCGTGTCTGGGTTCTCAGTGATGAGAAAGTGGAACATGGCGGCTGATTTTGTTTAGACACGTCTGCTGAGGGACTTGTGCACTCATTGCTTGATTGGTAAACTGTTCCCCAACACACACTGTTGTCTGTTTGGAATATGGTGCCGATGAATGGACAGCAAGCTGAGGAGCGCAGATATACCAGTGCCATTTCTGTTGCGTTGGTGTAAAAGCGTGGACTGAGCACGAATAACAGGCCATCGTCATGGTCAAGGGAGCCCCTTGGGGACACAGAGCACAGCTGCTGTGAGGTGAGAGCTTTGCTGGTGCCGGATTTTCAGTGGCGCCTGAGCATATCTTCAGAACAGAAGGCATATGGCACTAAGCAGGGATTCTGACAGAACCGTTGTCTCGTGTCACATCTTAGCTGGGCACTATTGTCCCATCTCTGGGCTGTTCACATTCGACAACTTCATGACCTAAACATCATTAGACTCAATTCCATGTAGCTCTGAGTCTCACCTCTCCCACACCCCAAACAATTAAGGTTCCTCCCACAGGCTCCTGTGAATGTCAAGATGGTTTCTAATATCTTAAAAACAATCCTTTTCATGTGGTATTTGCGGGTGAGTCCATTATTTGGGGAATGCTATTCCATGTTAATGTAAAACAGAGGTTGCTATTTATATGAGTATAAGATCTTTTCTGTTTTGTTGGAGTACAAATGTGGGAGATTATTCCATTATTGCTAGTGAATTTATTTTCAGTTGTTACATTTATTGGGGTGACATTGGTTGGTAAAAATTACATAGGTTCCAGGTGTACAATTCTACATTATATCATCTATCTGTTGCATTGCATGTTCACCACCTGGAGTCAGTTTTCTATCACCGTATATTTGATGCCCCCTTCCTCCCCCAACTCCATCCCCTCTCACCCTCAGGTAACCACTAAACTATTGACCGTGTCCATGAGTTTTTGTTTCTTTGTTACTTTCAGTTTTATAGTCCACATACAAGTGAAGTCATATGTTTATTAGATTTTATATGATGATCCGACTTATATGATGATCTCAAGGTTCAGCTATGTTGTTGCAAATGGCAGTATTTTATTTTTATTTATTGCTGAGTAGTATTGCATTGTGTAAATGTACCACAACTTCTTTATCCAATCATCTATAAAAGGGCACTTCAATTGTTTCCATGACTTGGCCATCGTGAATACTGCTGTAATGAACATTGGGGTACATATATCTTGGCAGACTAAGGTTTTCCAATTTGGGGGGTAGATACCCAGAAAAGGGATTGCTAGTTCATATGGTAATTCGATTCTTAATTTTTTGAGGCACCTCCATACTATCTTCCATCATGGTTGTACCCATTTGCATTCCCACCAGCAGTGTGTGAGGGTTTCTTTTCTCCACAGCCTCTCCAGCACTTGTTATTCTTGTCTAAGTGTATAATGGGAATATAACTGGGGAAATAGTCAGACATAATCCAAGTGACTGAGAGATTTGTGGGTCCTCATTTCTCCTCATGTGAGTAATTTCCCTCCCTAAATTCATCAGACACCCAGCCAGGCTAACGATGGGTCCAGAGAGGCAAGGAAGCATGTCATACAAGTGCACTGTCAGTTAGCTCACAGGTTAGTGAGGACTATTTAGCCCAAATCATTTGGATTCTTTACAACACGGTGTCCGATCAGAGTCCTACTATGATACCTTCATCAAATTTGTTAGTACTGTGTAGACTGAGCTCTCCCCTCAGTTTTCTGAATTTCTGAAGGTGTGAAGTTCTGAATGAAGAGGTGTTCAGACACAGATATGTGAGTGCATACGTATGTGACCAAGAGGCTAGTGACACAGACAGCTCCAGGCCACTGCTAGAAATCACAAAGGATATCGAGTCATCAATTTCAGTTGTGTAGTGAATGAGTCTTCAAACTTTAAAAGAACGTGTTTTCTATGTTTTGTGATTTAAAAAAATCCCAAAAACAAAAGATCCATAAGGCTGCCGACTAAGATTTTAGAACATCCCATCACGGTAAATGTGACGGTTGGGTCTGGGTAGCTAACGACGTCTACGTGGATGTCTACATTTGTCTGAGTCTTTGCAGAGGGACCCAAGCTCTGCAGAGTAGAAACCTCTTCTGTCTGGACCGCGTCTAGTTAAAGAAGCTGAACATGGAGAAGTAAACGTTCATTATAGAAAACACGCCAGTGGACACCTTTGAGAGCTCCTGCGCATGGCCACTGCGACTGTCCCATTCTTGTCCAACAACACACGTTCTTCCTGTCTGAAGCACGAAGCGCCATCAGTGGAAGCCACCAGCCCCCACCCAGGACTCCCTAGGACCTGCAGCTCAGCCTTTCCCACCCTGGCCCATGGTTTCCCACCTCCCTCACTGTCACTGAGTCTCAGGGGATGTGCCGACCCCTGTGCCTCCGTCGCAGAGTCTGTCCACGGTAAGAGAAGGCTTTCTTCCATGGACCCCCTTCAGAGGTGACAGGGAGGGAGACGGAGCAGAGCTCTGTCAAGGGGAGCCCAGGAGCCCAACCCCCTCTGTCAGTGCAGGGACATCTCTGAGAAGAGCAGCTTGAACAAGACAGGAATGCAAATGAAGTTGCGGGCAGGAAGCGAGCAGGAGGAATGCATGAGTCAGCGGCCGGAAATGCAGATGGTGAGGATAGCAGGCTGCTGAGGAAGCTCGGCTGGGAGGCAGCCAACCCCCTTTGCATATAGTGGGTACTGTTCCGGGACCCCATGGTGGCCACACTGGACCGGGTTGGGATGGGCAGGGGGTGACAAGCCCTTAGACTCCACACACCAGCTACCCAGGGGCTTCCCAGAGTGTCTACTTCAGTGGTCATTCTGGGGCCCAGTCAGACCTCAATGAGACAGCAGGAGAATATGCCCACAGAGAAGGGAGGAACATCACCGGCCTGGTGTAGAAAGGCTACAAACCAGCCCATGCATGTTCACCCTGGAGTGACCAGAAGGACAGCCAGCGTGCCTCTCAGCATGCTGCCCAGCTGAGCCACCACTGTGCCGGGTGAAGATTTCCCCTCCGTGCTCCAGTCACACAAATGAGCAGAACACTGTGTTGTGCAGAATCAGATCACTAAGCGTTCTTCTATACAACACTTGAACCTCTGCTGGAAGTAATGAACAAAATGCAGCACTACCCACACCGGAATTTTAAACATCTTGATGCAAATAAACTGCTCACCTTTGATACTGCAAATGAGTTGCCACTGTTACTGAAACATGAACAATATCACAAGTATCCTTTAAAAAGCAGGCATCAGTGTCTTCCAGTGCTAAATCCAAGGTTTACTTAGACCTTCACCAGGTCAGTTGTGTCATTGTGTCCCTTTCCAAGAGGAGTGAATACAGTAGACTCTCAGTTAACTGGAACCCAAGCAACTAGCAGATTTTTCCTGGTTGCTTGAGAGTGCTGGGTACATTTATTGGGCATCTACCAATCACTGGTAAACTCAGAGTCTACTGTATTCAGAGTCGACAGTTTGTATAACCATGGCAAAGCTTGGAAGAATTTATCAATGTACAGCAAGGTTCATCCACCTTAAGCTTTTACAAAAGAAGTTATCTTTGTCACAGCGGTGCATGCTATATACATGCATAGACAAAGTTAAACTGGGAAGAGCTGTGTGCCAGCGCAGCTGGTATGGACTGGGGCTACACGTGGTTAGTTTGCTGTTTCCTAATCCTGAGCTATGATGGGCCGGACACTATTTGAGAAGACACTTGTCCAAATGAGAAGCTGAAGAACTTTGGAAAATCTGTGACATGCACACACTCCTCCCTCATTAAAAAGATGTAACTCAGCGAAGGTGACAAAAGCAGCCAAGGGTGGCCAAGAAAAAAGGGATGCACAGTGGGGACAGACAGCTGCCTGTTTTCTCTCCTGAGTCCAAAAAACAGAGTGAGAGAGGTCTGTGGTAACAGAATGTAACAAAATGAAAAAGCCCAAGGGTGAAGTTGCCTCCAACAAGAGTCAACGCTGTGAGCAGGCCACCAGAAGAAATGACAAGCTGCAGCTGTCTTCCACCTGTTCTACAATTCTGGGTCACTGTGGTTGCATCGGGGAGTCTCATAAATGAATGAGTATTTTTTAAAATGTATGTGCAGGACTGTGTCATTAGCTGTAGGAAATATTGTATCTTGTACATCTGAGATTCCCACTAGCAACTAGCAACCAACCAGCATCTATTCAGGAACCAGCTTTTGTGGTGAAAGGTCCAGAAACCACGTTACACAACTGATAGCATTGAAGCCAGATGATGTGTCACATGAACACAGACGGAGAGTTGAACCCAGTAGCTCTCTTGAAATATTTTAAGAGAACTCACATAAAAGAGGAGGCTGAGTGATACTTTACATCATCCAAGGAAAGACCTAGAAGCAAGGGGTAGAAGCTACTTGAAAGCAGATAATCATTCAATAGAGGACAGACTTTTTTGGCCATCAAATACCCCAATGTTTTGGGTGCAGTGAGCTTTATGTTCCCGCATATCTCCAAACTGAAAATGAACAGCCCCAGGTAGCATCTTTTTACACCCTGTGCTCAAACAATAGTAAGAGATGAGTTTCCATGACACATAAGTATTTGGTAAATACATCAAGGCTAGTCAAGAAGGTATTTTGAATGTCGTCACAGAGCCTGAACATTAAGTGAACGTAGTAGGCTTTATCACTAACACATGTAATCAGATGATGAAGAAAACGTTGGTAGATCTCTCGAGTAGCAGTGTTAGAACCCGAACGAGCTCAACTTGGAATTGGCGAAGCTCTCCTTTCTGCTTTCTGAGTCAGGGCTCCGCCATCGTACAACATGCTCCACATGCTTGTTGGCTGAGCACCTGGGTGTCCAGGGTGGGTGAGATGGTCCAGTACCGCCTGTTGGGACGGGGCTCAGATGTATGACACACTCTCCCAGAAGGACACCAGGCTAATGGGAGTGGTGGTGTGTTGCTGGCTTCTGGCCTCACATGTGGGACTTGGTGAGAATTCTCTGGAATCAGACAGCAAACTAGAGAGTGTGTGGCCAGGATGATTTCTGTCCTGAGAGCAGCCTGATAAAATTAGCCTACATACTAACCCCGATACTCCTAGTTTTAGAGCTTTCTTGTTAGGGAAAAAATAGGTTCTTAAAAGATCATTAAATTGAAAAGCCAGGACATCTGGGACAAATGCTGACTCTGCTAAACGTCTGCTCAGTCAGCTCTCATGGGATGCTCTGACCTGAGCCCTGGCCATAAACAACATATGGTCACCAAGTGAATGAACCCGTCTCTGACAAGAACTTGTCACCTCACCCAAGTCATGTATCCCAGGGATGCAGCTACATTTGATAGAAACACAAAGGAAGTGGTGAGGACTTTGGTCAGGTCTGCCTTTAGAATTCACGGATGTTGTAAGGTACATCCCAGGACTCCTGTCTGAACCCGCAGGTGATGAACATGGATGGAAGCCAGAGCGGGAGGCTGCGAATGCCTTCATGTTGACAGTGGCTCATGGTACAAGGCTGAGGGCCCAGCCAGCTGAAGAAAGGAAGAGAGGGAGAGAGGCCCCAGGACAGATGGGAAACTATAGAGCCTGCTTCCTGGCCTCCTCATGGCCACTGGACACGGCTCCATATTAACTTCATGGGAAACTTGGAACTGTATCTGCGGAGACTAGGGTGTGATCACTCTGCTGGAAACAGGTGGTTACTTTCAACCTTCTGCCACCTTGGAATCCACAGGGAGAAGCCAATGTGAAAGGGTCTCTGAGATGGTAGGTTTTCCCAAAGGACTGCGTGGGAGGGATTAGGGAGGAAAGCCGTGAATATGAAACCTGTCAGATGTTTCTGCTACTCTTCTTGTCCCCTTTGTTCTCCTTGTGAGGACAGACTGGCTACGGGCCTTTAGTTTCGAGACACCACTTAGAAATGGCCACCATTTAAAATTTCTGTTCATGGATTTGATTGCATACGTCATCAGTGGGCACTGAACATGTGCATTTATGGCTTGCGTTCTGCTTAAATGTGGTATGGGCGCTGGCTGTCCTCGGGGACCAATTGCTAGTGTGTCACTCATGTCTTCACTTGAGTCTTTCCTGATAGCTGTCTACAAGTAGAATATTTTCATTGGATGTATTAATTGGATCACAGAACATGGGGAAGAAATCATTTGTATTTAGAGCAAAAGAAACATTGCACACATAATGCGATGCATGGGTGATGTGATGTGGACTTGTACATCGGGAAACTAATTGTTACCAACCAATGTCACCCCATTAAATTTAACAATAAAATATAATTAAAAAAAAAAAGGAAACAAAAAGAAAACAAAAGAAACATTGCAGGCAAAGAAAAACACAAAAGCACAAATTTAGGCAAACATACCTTTTGCTGGCACGTGCAAAAAATAGCACACCTGAGGAGAAAAAGGAAAGCCAACAGAAAAATTCAAGGAAACAAAATTTTCAGGTGCAGAAACCGAAGAAAAGTAGGCTTTGGACTTAAAAGACTCCAGAACCTCAGAAACAATAGGGTGCAATGTTTTAATGATGGGGAAACCAAACCCCAGGTAACCCAATGTGGGATGACAGATCTCAGCTGCTGTAACTCTGAAAGGGAAACCACAGGATACCCCAAAGGTGTGAAAGCACCCCAGAACTTCTCACATGCACACACGCTATGGCACTACTCACACTTCACTACAGAGCTCTTCCTAGAATATGTGTTTGTTTTTTTCATCTTATCACTTTAGTTAGCTGGGCTGTAGAAACAAAGGACGAAGTTTGTATAACGTCCTGTTGTGAGGGTTATAAACCGATGGCCCTGGAAGAGCCTCTGAGTGTTTCAAAGTTACTTTATTTTGCACTTGCTTGTAGCCACCATCTGTCTTATGGCAAAAAAGATAAAAATAAAAAAATGGTCTGAGAAGGGGAAATGAAATTATTTATTTTATTGTTCCCGTTTCATATTTATGAGCCCAACTGCTTCTCAAATGGGTTTGAAGTTATAATGACCATGGTGAGGTGGCCGGCTGGGGACTAAATGATTAAATATTCCTTTGAAAATGAAAAGAAGTTTTTCATTTTTCCTTTTTCCTATGACTTGATCTTTTTTAGTGTTTTTCACATTTCAAATTTTGATGAAAATAATAGCAACAACTGTCTTCAGTTTCCCAAAATATTATCAACCAACAGTTATTCCATGTGACACGATGCTGGAGGCAGATGACAGAAGCCACACTTGTGACATGTAACAGGCACCCACTCCGTCAGACAGGGAAGCCGCCTATCTGCTGGGAGCCTATTCCCTGGGAAACTTAGTGCAGGGAGAAAATCAATAATAATGCCGAACTTACAAATGTGTTTGTGGTGGGGGATGCCAGGACAGCTCAGCAGTTGAGCACTTACCTCACAAACATAAGGTTCAGGGTTCGATTCCCAGTCCCAGTCCTGGCCTGTGCAACCCTATATGCTGAACTGTGGTGCAACTGATCACTGCTGGGATGGCTTAGCAGGGAAGGTTCTCGCCTCCCGTGTGAGAGGCCCTGGGTTCTGTTCTCACCCACGCAACCCCACCTCCACCTGTGTGGAATGAAACCATGTCACAACTAATGATGTGCAACTATGGAGATTGCTCTGGGCCCTCCCCCTTCTCTCTCTCTCTCTCTCTCTCTCTCTCTCTCTCTCTCTCCCCTTCTCTCAGAAACAATAAAAAAAAATTAAAAATGGAAATGCCACTTAGAAGTGTCTTCAAAGATAAATGCTGAGCTCTGGTGCTCAATATTGGCATTAGTCAACCAGAACTGGGTAGAAAGAGAAAAAGAAAAAGCTACTTGAGGATGGAGAGAGCAACGTTTGAACTCAAGGGCAAAACACAAATTTTGACAAAGATTTCAGAAGTCACTGCAGAGAAAAAAAACCAAAAAAACAAAAAAACTTTTTAGTCTTTGAAGCCTTCCTCTAACTCCAGCAAAAACAGGAAGTTTCTTAGCAAGCTCTCCTGGAGCAGCCACATGGGAAAAATGTCTTCCCCACAAAGGCCCCTGGGAAAAGCAACTCTGTTTGTCAAGTAGATGGAGCCAATGATGCAAAATGCATCCAACTCATTGTTGGAAGTATGTATTCAGCGGCAAAGGGGGCATGGCATTTTTAGAAATAGTGAAGTTCAGAGAATTCCTTAAATATTGGATGTCTTTAGCATGTGACATTTTTAGGACCATGTAGAAGTGACCATACCACTTGAGCCAGAAGCCTTATTAGCTCCTGTCCCTCCATGCAGCCCCTCCACACCACTGTGGCCGCTGGTCACCTTGGGTCTGGACCCTGCGTGGGGATCTCTCGATGTGAAGGAGGACCCTAAGGCAGCCTACTCCTGGATTCACTCAGATTCTCCTTTGGAGAACCAAGAATTTCAGCACTAGGGAGGACGTGACCCCTCCATCCCTGTGTCCTCCAACCTCAACTTGAAGGCACAGAATTCAGTAAGCTCACCCCGGCCAGCCCAGAGCATTGGTGGGCTTGCCCCCAGGATTTCTCCATATCCTCCCCGCACTTCTCCCCATGATAGGCTGCCTCTCGTCTTTCACCAGATGGAGCGAAGTGACACAGAGAAGCTGCCAGAAGGGGAAAGTGCTTGCTGCTTTACGAAAATAATACACTTTTGGCTGAAACCGGGTTGTGGTTTCCTGAGCAATATGCTGCCTGGTTGTCTGTGTCTTCCCTCTCTGAGTAAGACAATTTTTATGTGGAATGGATGCACAGAACTGTCACCCTTCCAAGCAAGAGCCAGAGGTGGCCAACCTCCCTGGCCTCACCCTTCTGGGAATGCTGTTGCACACCCAGCCTTCCTCTCGGCAGTTTCTCTTGGCCTCTCTCCTGTCTCTGACTCATGACCCCATGGGCAGGTGTGCCCTTCACTTAACGTATCATATGACCAGTGACCCCAGTCAAACCACAGCAACGCAAGGGTAGATAGGATGAAACCAAACCAAACCCATACGCATAAAACCCACCTTTCTCCCCTTTAAAATGAAAACCCTATTTCAACTCGATTCCATAAGAAGTTGACCTCTCATCAGTGTTTGAGTCATCATGAGTTGACCTTGAGGAAGGCGATTCTTACATCAAAAACAGGACCTGTAAAACCACACTAACCAACAGGCTCTAAAGTCATCGCTTGGCCACATGGCTTCGCCATGGTATTTTGGCATCTTTTTTTCTCTTTTTCTCCTCAATTTGTTATAATTTCCCACACTTTAATATTTTCTTACACAAGTAAGATATGAGTAGGCCACTGTATTTTTAGATCTGTTTAGTTATCCAAGGCACTCTGTACCCACACATTCTAGTAAGTGTCCTAGAATGTTCCAAAGAGAATGCTGGGTAGCCCCCAGAACCATGCCCACCCCCCAGACGAAGATGGAGGTGTCCTGACCTTTGACACTCTTCAGCCCACAGCTCAGCCAGCCTACCAAACCTATAAAAATGAGGGCTAGGATGCACTTTGCTCATGTTGAGGATTTTTCTTGAATTCTTGGCCCCTTTGGGCTGTTACAATACATGGGTGCTCCATGACCCCAAGACAAGGGATGGCCACTAGGAGACCATTGTCCCTGACATCCCACACCCAGCTGAGCACTTGTAAACGGAGACGGTCACAAGCCTTCCCCGTGTGGCCCCCACACTGCAGCATGGGAAAGGCCCCTGGAAACTCCACGTGGACTTGCGGACCCGCCCTCCTACATGGGGAGCTGGTTGGGTGAGAGGATAGGCAGCCACAGGCCATCTGTGTGACTCCTCCACCCCCAATGTGTGGTGTAGAAATAAGCATCAAAGGGATGTCACTGAGAGGGTGGCATTGCGTGAGTGACAGCCATCTTCCCTTGTGATTCTTATGCACAAAAAGAAAGAGAAATTACCCACCATGTTTCATGACACACAACATACTCCTGCTATTTGATCGGGTTCTTTCCAATCTTAGTGATTCAAACATCACAGAAAAGAGGGACAAGGCCTCTGGAAGACAGAGCTTCAAAGTCTGGCAAATTGCTCTTCACAGGTTAGAGGGCAGTCTCCCCTTTCTTTTTAGCCATTTCCCTTGGGTCTGAAATATGGTTCTTGGCAGTCCACTATCATCTCTGTAACACAATGTTTGACAGAAAGGATGTTTGAGCAGCGACATCTGTACACAGGCCCATGTAAGTATGGAGTCCAGGAGTTTCGTGCTTGAGGAACTGGGTCTTTTGCACCCTTCATCATGTAGGCATCCAAAGTGTCTAATAGAAACACTGAGGGAAAATAAACATAGCTCAGTCACAAAGAAAATCACACACAGCAAGTCCCAGTGTACTTAGACATAATTTATTGAGATGGTTCCACTGATAAATGCTATGCCCAGACTAGCTCAGAATGCAAGCATATCTGTTGTCTTCCAGAGACATTGTAATGGAAAAATGAAGAGGCCACGTTAAAAAGACCAACTTTATTGGGTGCACCTGATTGAATTATTAGCAGCCAGGTCAATTTGAGTTGATTTTCAATGTTTCCTCCATCACTTGACCACCTATAGAAGACTGAACTTACACACTTGTCTCTCCTGCTTAGAGTAGAATGAAGGAAATTTTCCAATCAGTTGTTTGAACCCCCTCACATACAGTTTGTCCCAGAGTTGTCATCACCTTCTTAAGTGTGCAGAGCTAGTTAGCACTGAGGAGGGCTCTTGTCCTGCACCAGAATTTTTTCTCCCTGCTGCGGGTTTTTTGTCATCCTGACTAGTACCCCAGCCTCTGTCTTTAAGAGCTGTATGGCCTTGGGCCTCTGTTCCTTTATCACTTAGATGAAAAAGTTCAGTTAATCTCTGAGACCTCCTCCAGGTACAAGATGTACCATCTCTAAGACTCACAAAGATCCTTTTAATGAGGGGACGGCGGCCAGGGGTTGGGGGGCGCAGGGGGATCCTCTTGCATAACACAAGTGTCTGATCCAACAAGAAATTACAAAATCCATTGTGCTATGTCTCTCCTTTTGTTCTGTTTGTCTATCAATTACTTAACCAATGTTGCTTATATTTTCTCAGTGACTGAGACATTGTAGTGTTTTTTATAACTCATCTATCCAAGGGCACCCACTGCATTGTGTACCATGTGCAGCCTAATCAGCCATGCATGGAGGTCCTGCGTGCCTATGGGATTAACTCAGCTCGTGGGTCATTGAGAAAGCCTACTATATGCACTCCCAACATATCAATTCATTACTCTTATAAAACCAGAGTGATACACAGATACTTTGGCATTAAGTACGACAGCCAGCCCTTTGCCATGTAGAGATTCTCATATGCAGCTATTGGCCTTGTGTGTGTTTGCGTGCTCTGGGCTTAGTCTTCCCATGTAGGCTGTGAGACAGGGTGTGATGTTCTGGTCTACGCGCAGCATCCTCTCAAGGCTCCGTAAAGCTCAGGCATTAGTTGAGTGAATGGTATCATGCTAGATGCAGAAGCTTGAAATGGAGGGTGAAGCGACGATGTTGGGGATCACCAAGGAAGGCGAGCCTTTCAGTGAAGGAGGTTGCTTGGACATGGCATCAGTTGTCATGGTGAATTTTCCATGATTTGGGGTCTGGTTTTTCAGCCACACTGGCCCAGAAATTTATCAGGAATGATGACTTACACAACACAGTAAAGACTTCTAACTCCGAATACATCTCAGAGAGAAACACAATTACCAGTGACAGCTACTGTCATGAAGAGCTACGTGATACACCAGGGTCTCGCTTAAAGTCTTTCTACCAAGGAGTTTCATACATGATAACGTTGACGATGGGTGATCTGCTACAGCTGGGGTTCCAATACTGAGGCTCAGGCTTCCTTCATTTCGCTTCAGTGGGTCTATCAGTGTAAAACATGAGCCATCTCTCATGCGGTCGGAACAGTACTCCTGAGGGGGAAGTATGGGTGAGGTACTGTCATTTGCCTTATCTCACTGAGTCCTCTGAACGAGATAGTATGTTCTCCACCTGAGAGATGGAATAAGCTTCTCAAAATGACACAGTTCGTAAGTGGGTTAACACCGATTCATGAATGCCGGCAGGATTTGGATACTTCCGGATGTAGCTGAAGCGGGTAACACAAAGATCATTAACAAGAACAGTGCAGTAATTACATCAAGTTAAAATGCAAATAGAAACTGGGAATGAGAGCCACCTATTAACTTTGTTAGAGGAAAACAATGCCTACCCTTAAGATAAAAGCAGGTATCTCAGCAAGAAAATCGTAAAATAAGCTCCTCTGGGAAAAGCTCCTGTGGCTCCGTTCCTGCAGATGTCAGGGTTCGGGGACAGTGTTAAGTGAATCCCTTTGATGTCATCCCCAGCTTAAAACTACATTCCCATCCTATAACCAGGGACACAGGAAAACTGCCATAGACGCCAGCCCTGGCACGGATGGACACTGAGGGAACAAATCCCATCAGACCAATTTGGTTCCTTTTCCAGACAGAATTCCGTGATTGATGGAAATGGGAAAGACCACATGGCTGGGGAGCAATCATTGTCATTTGTGTCTGAAAATAACTGCACTGTAGTAAATAAGGGGAAATAGTAAAAAATCCAATGGCAATAGGTTTCTCCCAGAAAAGAGGAGAGGGTTAAAGTCCAGAATGCCAAACACTGACTGAAAGACAGGGAGATGGGAAGGCACAGGTGGTTGGAAACAATGATTTTAAATGTAATGGAAAAGCAGACAAACTCTAGAAATGACCTTGAAAGAGAGAATCCAAAATAAAGCACCAAAGTCATGCAAATCCAGGGGTTACAGAAGGCACCTGCCAGTTGAGAAGCCCATTGGAAATGCAGGCACCGAGCAGATTGCTTGTTCCAGTTGCCGGTTTCCTGACCGGGAACCTCTGTTGCCTCTCTCTTGAGAATTGCATCTCAGACAAGTGTCAGGCAAGCCACCTTCCCATGACCCCCTGGGGCTGGACACATGTCTGTATCTCCAACCTGTCTCTATAGACCCACCTGACCATGCAATTGTAAACACTCAGGTTTTTCTTTAATTTTCACCACTGTTTTTTATTTCTTCCCTGTTCATTCAGTACTATTATTTCTCTTTCGACTAGAAAAATGTGTTGGAAGATTCCTATTCCCTCATATAAAAATAAAATAAAACAAATTGTCCTTGAGCTTCAGTGGTTTCTTGAAGAGTGGAACAAACAGGAAGAGAGACATGTCAATTAAAGTCTCCTTCTCTTCTTTTGTTTACTAGGTCAAGGATTTTTATAAGGCACAATTATTCAAATGATTCATTTATAAAACTGCCTCCTTTTTTTGTGCTTTAAAGATGCTCACAGTATTAGGGTTCTCCAGAGAAACAGAGCCAATAAGAGACTAACTTATCTATCTATCTATCTATCTATCTATCTATCTATCTATCTATCTATCTATCATCTTCTAATCATCTATTTTGACCCACTAGAATATTATCTATTGGTGATCCTTGAAAAATTTGGAGATGTTAGGGGTACCCCTCAGCCCTGCCAACTGAACATCTGAGTATGACTTTTGACCCCCGGTCTTCCAGTGCTATTCCCTGGGATTGGTTGCAGGACCCCTGCACACTGTTTTCCATCTGAGGTTGCTTGAATCCTGGCTGTGAAATCTGAGGATAGGGAATGCCAACTATATACTTACTTATAAAAAGTTACATGCAATTGGACCTGCACAGTTCAAATCTGTGCTATCCAAGGACCAACTGTGTGTGTGTGTGTGTGTGTGTGTGTGTAGTCTTTATATACAAGGGCTATCTGGGGGAGGGGGAAAACCACCCATTGTCAATATAATGGGAATGGCTACATGGTTGGATACTTTCTGGACAGCCCCCGCATGTATGTACACACACATACACATGTATGTACACATATATACATAGACAGGGCCTGGCAGAAATAATGCCCCTTAATTCTATAACATAGCAATAGCACACTCAAGTATGTTATAGGACATTTTAGGTGAAATGTTCAAATTGCTGTCCACCTTGTATGAGACATTCATGTACCCTACCAACCACTTTATTATTTTAAAAAGGCCGTTACTTCTGCTGGACCCTATATATTAGAGAAACAAAGAAACAGAAAGAGAGAGAGAGAGTCTCTGAGACTTACTGAGGGAAGGGCTCACACGGGTACGGAGCCTGAGCTGCTCCATGATATGCTGTTTGCAAGCCAGATGCACAGAAAAGCTGATGGTGTGTTTCAGTCCCAGTCTGGCATCATAAGAAACCAGGGGTGGGGTCAGGGGGTTAAGTAGGGGGCTGCCAGCATAAGTCCCAGCACTAGGCAAGATGGTGAAATGAGATGTTGTAATTCAACAATGAGGCAGGAAGAAAAGGAGCAACTTCTTCCTCTACTTTCTGTTCTATTCAGGCCCTCCCTGGAGTGGATGCAGCCCACCCACACTAGGAAGGACCACCTACTTCACTGAGTCATCAGATTTAAATGCTGGCCTCACCCAGAAACACAGTCCCAGACATACTCAGAAATAATGTTTAATCTGGGCACCCCACCGCCAGTCACGATAGCCCATAAAATTAACCATGACAACCACTTATCTGAACACCTGTCTTCATCCTTTTAAATCTAGGGCAAACGATTTAACACCAAAACACTCCTAGCCCCTCCTCCCAAATATATTAAAGTAGGAGATACAGTGATAGACATTTCGATCTGCAAGAATTCTCAGGGATCACAGGCTGATAGAACTTTCTCTGCCGCTCTGTTTGTACTGGTCAGGTGCAGTAAATGCGCCGTCTTATAATCTTGTGCGCAAGGGGCCTTGCATGAAGGACCACCATGTTTGCTGGGGCACTGGCCAAGACACTTCAGAGATAGGCACGGGTCCAGGGGTAGGTGTAGAAGGATTAGGGTTCCTTCTCTTCATGGCCCAGGTCCTCCAGGACGATGCTTCTGCAGATTCCGATGTGGCCCCAGCCCCTGAGAGCCCTGAGAGAAGGAGGAGAAAGCGAGGACCCACAGAGGTTCCGGGCCACTCGCCTCTATCTGGAAAACAGTTGTGAGCCCGTACCGGCTGTGCCCTCCAAATCCTGTGATGTGGAGGTAAAGCGGGGAGTCAGGGGTGTCACACAAAGGAAAAAGGAGAAAAGATGTCAGGTACCAAGGGAAGCTGTTTGCTGTGAGCTCTTTGCTCATTCCTGCTCGCGGACTTCAGGCAGACATGCCCAGAAACATGCCTCTGAATGCAGGGATCCTAATCTTTCTACTCCGTTTAAAAATGCTTTCCATTTCCCTGCCTCTGCACTTTGCGTTTCACATCCTTTTGCTGCTAATGACCTCGCGGTGGATCTGTCCCTTCATTGAAGTAAGAATAACAGAGCTTCAGCCATCACCATCCTGCATCCCATGCCTGTCGGTTCCTTATTAAAGGATCATACAATGCACCACACACAGCTGTTGTTGTGGGCAGCCTTTTACTTCCCGCTCCTGAAACTCAGAGGGAATAATGGTGATCACCGGGAGGTGCCCCCACCGGCACCACTAGCTACTTTCCGAAATAATCCCTCCTGATGGGGCCCCTAACAATAGACACATATATCTCAGGAAGGAAATCAGTCAAGGACATTCCTTTTGGGCCCTTTGGTAAGACGGGCCCAACATAATGGCTTTGGTCCTAAAAGCAGCTCCCCATGCCTTTCATCTCGATGAGCTACTGCCGAGGCCCAGGCAGAGACAACAAAGCTGCTTTCAGAAGGCCAGGTCCAAGGGCAGAAGGTAAACTGGTAATTGGATACGTCTCAGTGGCAGAGGCCTTACGGGTGGAGGGTGAGTGAGGACCAAGCTGCCAGCTGCTGAGCAGCAGACAAGAGCCTTGTTTGTTCTGTGATGCCTCCTTCTGCCCAGCATTGTATTATATATGGCCGTGGCCAAAATGCATCTTCGATCTTTCTCCCTCACGGGTTACGAAGCGAGCGCTCTCTGCCTTCCTGCCTCACACGTTAGTGGTGTTTTTTCTTAGGAAGGACAGGGAAGGGAATGCATTTTCCTGGTGAGTGAATCAGCTTGAATGTGCCATGTCTTTGCTTCTGAAATCCTGTCTGATCTTGTGGGAAGGAGGCTCTGGACCCAAGTGTACAAACTTCTGGCCGACTGTGACTTAGGGGCAGAGGGCTTCTCTAAGTCATAATGGGGATCATGAAAAGGGAGTCGTTCAATTCCTGTCTCAGTCCACATGGGATGTCACAGTCCACAGTAAGTCCATGATTTCATCAAAATAAATTGATAGGGTGTGGCCAGGCAGGTATGGATTTTAAGGGTGGGAAAAATATACCACGAGTAAAGATTGAGAAAGTGCCGAAGGCATGGTGGGTGCCAAGAACTCTCCCTTCCTCTCAGAGTTTCTGGACAAGCTGAAACTCCAGTGCTATTTACCTGGCAATAATAAAGCTGAATTGAATTGAGAGGCTGTGAGCAGGGACAGGGGTCCCTAAGGGCATTTCGGATGATTATGAGAGGCTGAGATGGCAAGCAATCCTGCCAAGGGAAGTCATCTGTCTAGTTTTTGTTCTTTTTGTTTGTTTGTTTTGGTTTTGGTTTTGGGTTTTTTTAACTGGTAAAGGCTATTATAACAATGGCACTGTGAGGGGTGTTGAAAACCCCGTCTGTGGGTATTTGCTCACTTTGTGGACAAGTTTAGCCAAATTCTTGGATGCCGAGATAGAAGATCTTTTATCGAAAGCTTTGATGTTTACCTTCTCCTGGAGTTCCTCAGGATAAAGGACAATAGGAAATCGTGCATTTGGCTCACTGTCCGTTCACATTCAGGGATATCATAACATGTCCCTCAGTTGAAGTGTGCCATTGGCAAAGCCAGTTCTGGGAAAGCAAAACCACGTCTGAAGTTAGTTGGTGTTGTATAACTGCGCATGCTGCTCCCTGGCCTGAGTAGCGGCCCCCCGTCCTGCCTGTCTCCCACCTTTGCTGGGTGAAGCCTTCTCTCTCCCCCAGAAATCCCCCAGGAGGCCTCTCCCCAATCTGTATTTCAGCCCCTCTCTCTGCCTCGCTCTCCCCACTGGCTTCCCTCCTCTGAGCAACTCTAAACTCAAGACATTGCACTTCCATCCCAACATGTGTCAAAATGTATGCGGGGCAATCCCCCCAAAATGGAATTCATCTATAAAAAAAACCTGTGTATTTATTCTTACACATCTAAACTTCAGTCACCTTCCAAGTCCTCTCCATTGGATGCAATACACCTATCGAGACCCATTTGTCACTGCTCAGACCAGTTGTTGAACTCGTCCATTTTGATGCCTTTGAATGCTTCTGCTGTTTTTTGTTTCATCTTTTCCACATCAGTAAAATGTTTCCCTTTGAAGACTTTTTTCATCCAGGGAAACAGACAAACAAAAAAACAGTCACTTGAGGTGAGATAAGGTGACTAGGGAGGGTGGGGCATAGGGGTCATGCCATTTTGGGTTAAAAACTGCTGAACACTCAGCGCGGTGTGAGCAGGTGTGTTGTCAGGCTGCACGTTATTCGTGTGATTCACCCACCTTGAAATGGGCAAATGCATTGAAAACAAAAACTCACTGAAGCTGAACTCAGCCTCTCACAACAATGCCGGCTAGTACACTGATGCAGCAGATGGGTTCCTAGAACACTCACTTAGTGGGGCAAGCCTGTGCTACAAGGGGCCTTCCTTCCAGAAGATAAGTCCAGGTTTTTTTGGGTCCCCCCTCGTATATGTCTGTCTCTTCAAAACCTGTCTGACTCAGCACCTGGCTTGGTGGTGTAGAGACGCTACACGTGCCCAAGTGAACATATGAGAGTAACAAGGATCATGCTGTCCAGTTCAGCTGGAGAGGATAAGGATGAGGGAATCTCCCCATAACTGTGTGTCAGCTCTAGAGTCTGCCTCTCAGGGCCCAGGATGCATCTAGGAACAACAGGAGGTCCCACATGAACACCCGTGGTCCCTGTGAGGCAGACCTGGCTCTGTGAGAATCTCTGTTCTTCACAAAAACAAGGCTTCGGCAATGGAGATGGAGCTTCATGGGGTCTTCAACAAGATGCCCTCGCCCCAGCCTGAAAACACCACACAGAATCCGGAGGCTTTTTCTTTACATGGGGAAACCTGCTTTTTGCCAAGCCGGCCGGGACCCACCACCCAGCCAGACTCCAGGCTCATAGCCCAGGAGTGATCACTCATTCAGCAACTGCTTCTCAGGAGGCATTTTATGTATTAGTTTCTGTAACCTTTACAACAACCTGAGATAGGCATTATGGTAATACTCATCTTATATATGTGAAAACTGGGGCCAGAAATTCAGCTGGCATTTACCCTTGTGCACATTCCACTGCTACTTACCTGAGGGGGCGGGGGGGGGTGGTGACTGGCTTCCAGCCTCACCACCAGGTGCCCCTAGAATACACGGTGGCCCTCTCCTTCCGCCGTTCAAAGTCAGCAGCTCCTTTGGAGAGCCTGCCTCATATTCTCTTTCAAACTCTCATCATCATCAGCTGGGGTCTTTGGTGCGGTGGGAAGGTGAGAGATCCAGAGGCCTGGAGATCAGCATTTATGCTGTGAGCTTGGCTGAGTCGCTTCATCCCACTTCCTAAAACATAACAAGGTGACTGGGAATTATCCCCTCGGTCCCTATAAGAGCTAACATGCTACAGTCCTTTTTTTTTTTTTGGTCTTCCTAAGCCATTAATGAGAATGATGGCATGGGCTCTGCCTTTTTATCTTGTTTTATAGGAGTTTAATTTTGAAAAAAAATTCAAGAACTAAATAGAAACGGAAGCTGACTGTGCTGAGAACCAACAAAGGCATTCCTGGAGGCTTTGCTGTGCGCGCTTTGCCATGTGACAGATACGATGGGCCTTCCTGTCAAGGTCTAAGGACAGGAGAACACATGGTCACCTCCGGGCTTGTTGGTGACACCTGGTCTAAAAGGACGACCTTGAGGCACTCAGGCTGTTGGCTATTTTCCAGGGACCTGCCGAAGAGTCTCACAAGCAGATGCTGTTTGGATCCGCTTCTCCATGGTTTTCACTGAAGGAACTGTCTTCCATGTGAGTTTTCCTCCATCATTAAACCGAAACCTATGGCCCTCCTACCTGCCACGCCTGTTCATAGCCGCCCCTCATACGGATAGTGGCATTAAAATCACCATTTCCTCTACCACACATTGCTCCAATATGTCTCAGGCCCTGAGAGGTCTACATTATTTTCCTCACTCACCTTTTCTAATTTGATCCTATGTATTTATTTTGTCCTTCCACAAGCAAGGATATTTTATGTACAGTCAGTTTTCTGTTGATGCTGTGTCAGGCTAAAGAACATTTTTAAAAAGACACTCTCAGCCTCAGAAACCTCTTGTATAAATAGGCAAGTATTTCAGGTAAGTATAGTTTTAGACTCACTCCCGGGTGTTTGCCCCAAAGTGGAATAATAATTCCATCTGTTCATGGAGTATGTAAGAGGGTCATGCCAATGTCATGTGTGCACCTGTAGCTTCTTACACTGATTGATTGTTTTCTGTCACTTGTATTAGTTTTCTGCAGAGTACACTTAAAAAAAAATTTTTATTTTATTGTTCGAGAGAAGAGAGAGAGAAAGAGAGAAGGGGGGAAGGGCCCTGAGCAGTCTCCATAGTTGTACATCATTAATTATGACGTAGTTTCATTCCACAAAGGTGGATGTGGTGCTGCACAGGGTGGGAACCGAACCATGGGTGGGCCTCCACATGAGAGGCGAGAACCTTCACCACCATCCTGGTGGTGACCAGTTGCACCGCAGTTCAGTATGTGGGGTTTGCATGGGCCAGGGCTGGGAATCAAACCCTGGACCTCATGATTTTGAGGCAAGCACTCAACCACTGGCCTATCCCAGCATCCCCTCTAATCATTTTTTTGTTGGACAAAAAATCATTTATAAAAGAGGAATTGCTTCTTGTTTATAAACTTCAGCACTCAGAACATCAGTTTTACAAAGGAATGGGAAACAAGGACACACAAAGTGATTGACAATCCAGCGTATTGCTGACGTAATGCATGCTTGATGGATTAAAGCATCACACACTTCGTGTTCTGGGGGTCATTGGAGAACAGGGGTCTCCCTGGGCTAAAATCATCGTGTTCCTTTCTGGAGGCTTCTGGCCTTTGCCAGTTTGGGGAGGAATTGCCTGTATCTCTTGACTCTTGGCTACATTCCTTCATCTTCAAAGCCACCACAGCGATGCCAGGTGGGACCCTCACATGCTGACATCTCTCTGTTTCTTCCTCTTCAATGTCTGTCTTTCGATTCTAAGGTCCTTGTGATTTCTTCAGGCTTCCTGGGGCCGTCCAGGATGCTTGCCCCACCTCAAGCTCCTGAACTAATCACAACTATAGAAGCTCTTTTTTTCTATGTAAAGTAATATATTCACAGGTTCTTGGGATGAGGACATGGGCATCTTTGAGGTAATTATTCAGCCTACCACAGTCCATGCTGTGGCCCCTAGATTCATGTCACCTGCATTCAGAACATAGTCACCCCATCCCAAGGTCCCTGAAAAGCTCAATGCATTACAGCATCCACTCAAAATCTGAATCTTATCTAAGCCCTACCAGTTCTTAAGTCTCAAACCTCATCATCTTAATTGTCTAGAGTGGGAGTGTCCAACCTTCTGGCTTCCCTGGGCCACATTGGAAGAAGAAGACTCATCTTGGGCCACACAAAAACTACACTAACAATAGCTGGGGAACTGAGAAAATAGATCGCTAAAAGTCTCCTAGCATTTTAAGAACTTTTACGAATCTGTGTTGGGCTGCATTGAAAGCCGTCCTGGGCCGCCTGCAGGTTGGACAAGCTCGGTCTAAATCAGGAATGGGCGAGATTCTGGGAATGATCCACCTGGCGCTCACACTCCTCTCCATCCCTGAGCCTGGGAAACTCACCAAACGAGTTCCGTGCTCCCAGAACACAGCGGAGGCTCAGGCCTAGGATAACCATCACAGACATGCACATTCAAAAGAATGGACAGGAAAAGGGAAAAGGGGTCTCCCACCCAGCCCCAATTCCAAAACAAATGAGCAAACAAACTCTGTTAGGTTTTAGAATGACACTCTGTGGCTCCCAGCTCTTCCCTCCCAGCCACCCGCGCTTCCTGAGAAACAATGAATGGACCCCAAGAAGGGCTTGTGTGTAAAGCATTCTTCTACCTGCACTCTAGGGATGTCCCACTTCCTCCTTCGCCACTCGGGTTAAATCTGGGGTTTCCAAATCCAAATCAGGGACATTCAGATGGTAAATTATGAGGAAAAGCCCCCCACACAGTGTGGAGAGGGTTCTCTTCAGGTCTCTGAGGCTGGGAGCATTTCTGCCCTTAGTTCAAGTTCAGTCCCATTGAGACCTGGAGGCAGCTAAGGTGAAGCGCTCTACAAAACAAACACTGGTACAAAGCCTTTACTTAATAATTTCTCCTGTAAAGTTGGATAATTTCTGACAAGTGGAAAAGACTATGTCCAGACATCAGGGAATCTACTAGACTCATCTGAAAGAATGTGAGGTTTCTACCTGTTCTGAGTTAACAGTTTAGTCAAAACTATGACACGTTTCCTAGCTTTACTCTGGTTTCAAATTTTAGGCTTTACGTCAGTCATACAAGGAAATACTAATTTCTCATTTGTATCCATAGAAACAAAACACACGCGAAAAAGGAATAACACCCATTAGAGCCAAACTACAAATATAGTTTATAGTCTAATCCATTATTTTAATCACTGAAAAATTCATCTTGTTCACATGTAAAGAAACTGAAATTATGTGAGCGATCTTGGTATTTTATAAAGGAGACTACGAAAAACAGAATATGATGAGTTATGGCCATAAGACTATGTCAATCAAAATCTCACCACACCTCTGTGATTCTTTACTCACATTCTACAATGAACCTCTCTGGTCTCAGTTGCCATATAAGGGAATCGTGAAATAAATTGAAAAAAATTAAAATTAAAAAAAAACTAATAAAAAGAATAAGTGAAGCACAAAAGTCAAAACATAGCATGGGAGAAACCGCAGTGCATGCTGGGCCCCTTGTCACATGCACTGCTAAGGCAAGCATTTGAAAATTGCCCTTAACATAGTCCCACAAATGCTGGTGGGCATCCTAAGCTCCCGCACACATATCAAGCATTTTTTACAAATCTCAAAATGTGATCAGTGAGGCAATTTTAAAGATTAGATGGTTGGATTCCCTAATGTCATAGATGAGAAAACAGGGGCTTAGAGAGATTATGGAGCTGTGCCTACAGTTAGGAAGCCATGCGGGGCAGGGCAAGGACCAGAGGTCAGTTCTTGTCTGGCCCTGTGCATTGTTTCTTTATGTTCATACAGGAAAAAGCACAAGCCCTAGCAGTTCTCTGTGTGAGGTTGTCCCCTGTGGTGCCATAGTCATCATCTCATGGGTTGATATTATTATGTTTCCTAAAAATACACTCAGAGAAGCACATCTTGATAACTCCCATGCATTGTGTACTCAGGAATAAGGAGTGCTTAGCATAGAGGGCATGTTCACCAATGGTCAGCCCTGGGGGCCTCTCAGGTCTTCTGCCCACCAAAGCAGTGCCTTCCAAATGGGGCACCTGTGGCCTGGAGATGGGTTGAAGGTCCACCTGCCCTGTGCTGCCTCCAGCTCTCTGAGAGCCGGCATCCTGCCTGCTTCTGGTGGTGTGATGCACAAATCCCATGATTTCCCCCCTGTGTTGGGCTTGAAGGTGAGTCCCAGTTGTTTGGGGGGTGGTTATATGGTGTGTATTGTACCAAATGCTTTAAAAACATTCCCTCGTGCAACCCTCACAGCCATGTGCCAGGGTGTCCCCGTTATTTGTATCTTGTTAGGTTTACAGGGGGAAGTGGTTTGCTCAAGAGCACACACCTAGCAAATAACCAACCACAGGCCAATAGAAAGGGCATGGGGAGGAATCAGAAAAGTATATCTAACCTCCCCTGTACATTAATCATTAGCTGAGATAAGATTTCAAGATGCCTCTACTCTGAGCAGCAAGTCTGAGATGGTCCTCCTTTAAAAATCATTTACTTAAACTGACTGATATTCAAACAAAAGCATCCAGACAAAGCTAAAGGATTCCCTCCTCATCCCCTAACCTCTCTAGGATTCCAAAGTGGATGGAGAGCCAAAGGAGATGATGTCCCTCACACTGAAATGCTATCTAATAAACCTTCATCTTTAAGTCTCTCAGCACTAGGGAACGTAACAACCACCACCAGCATGCAAGGTACAATTCGGCAGCAATGTCCAGGCCACATGCACAAAGACCCGTAGTGACATAAGCATTTCCCTCCAGCCACTCTCCAGTATGATGAAATGTCACATTCTCTGTTCAAAGTGGGCTGCTCACGCATATCAACAGTATGAAGGATTTGAAAAATGGAAACATGGAACCTTAGTATCTTGCTAACAGAATTTATTCGCTGGGGAAATCCAGTTGACAGAAGTTACATAGTCACACAAATTCTAAATGCATTTCAGCACCAACCAGGGGCAGAGTAGCCCTGATCAGTGTTTATGATAATGACATTTAAAGGTCTAAAAATTACAGGGTTGTTTACAGAGATGGGCTATTATAAAGTGATTGCATCTAACTCTGTGTAAACATAAAAGAAAGTCATTTTGTTGTGGGTACTTGAAAGGAAAGTTTTTCTTAAAAAAATGGTGAAAAGAAGACCCAGTTTCAGACAAAAAAAAAAAAGAAAAAGTAAAACTTCAAAGGCTATCGGGAAATTCATGGAATTTAAAAGAGAATCTCACTCAAAGATTTCTCTAAAATTTCCTATACTTCAAAGCATTAGTTTTCTTCAGACATCTAATTTAGGTTATATAGCAAACCCTATAATAAGCCTCCCACAAAGGAATAATAGTAGACTGCAAGCGTTAGAGATGTGCACTGTTCACTCCGTTTAAATACAAATATTGACCTTTCTACCACCAGTCAAGATGCCGAGGCAAGAAAGGTCACCATAATATTTTCCAAGGCCTTTTCTGGTCTGGGGGTCGGGTGCGGGGTTCACTATTAGGTTTAGTCACATCAGAAACAATGGAATAATGATTGAATTTCACCCGGAGCAGGTGTCTGCTCTGTAGGTCACTCATAGCTTACCCTTCAGTGGTGTCTGCCGTGCCTGTAAGCTGCATGTGGTTATCATGGGAGCAAGTCCCCGCTCTCAGGGAAGGTGTGGGGGAACCCAGTCTTGCTACCTGAGCTGTCTGACAAGCGTTCATCTCAGAGGCCATCCTGGGGGGTGATATTTAAAGGCTGTAGGGGTGTCCCAGGTGGTGACATTCAGAAGCCTCCATCCAGCCCAGTGTCTGAGCAAGCAAAGCACTAACCATAGCTATCCCCATGATTGTTACACACTTCATTATCTCAGTAGTTTGTCTGTGTTATTCCATAATACATTTTCCGTAAGGTGGAGCAGATGGCGCCAAGTATTTTAAAATACAAAATATGAATGTATTATTTTTTACAATTTCCCTTGGGCTCATGTAGCTTGAAGCAGATATTATTTCATGAGTTTTGAATTAGAACAAGATTGATTACTCAGTTTTTATATAGCATAGGGATGCTAAATATTATTATCCCATTGGTACATATACATATAATATACAAGGGCTGTCCAGAAAAAAATCCAGTCGTAAACGCCTCAGTTTTTCATACTACTTGGCTGGATACTTTCTGGACAGCCCTCATATATGTTTATGTGTGTATATCTGTAAGTTTAGTCATTTTAAAAATTTTGGCAAAAGATGTTGAAGTTTGATTTCCTGATACCATTTGTTCTGAAAAACAAATATATTACATAAAACTACAGTCTCAAAAAATATTGTTTTAGTAAATATGGGGCCTATGATAAAACTTTCTTTTGTAGGTTAAAGTCATGTCATTCACATGAATTTAACTGAAAAAATCTGCAAATTCAACACCTGCTTTAATCCCTGCTAGGTTCAGGAGTTCCCTTAAATCAGAATCCTATCATCTCTAGGAAATCTGTTTTTACAAAAGCAGGACAAGGAATCAGTTTCTCTGATTCATGTTACCACGTGTAAAATATTCTATTACGGAGGCTTTGTAAAGGGTCAATGTGGAATTCTGGGCTTTTAGTGCTTTCTCTGGAAACTGTGGAAAGGGAACTCAATCTCTATTTGATGACTGTTAAAATTTTAATAAAACAGTTCTCTTTTTAAAAATCCATAATAGGGGAAGCTGGGATGGCTCAGCAGGTTCAGTCTGAGGATTGAGTTCTGGCCCCGGCCTTTGCGGACCCGTATGTTGAACTGGGGTGTGCCTCTCGTATGGAAGGCCCCCAGATCAGTTCCCGCCAGGTAGTGCTTCCTCTGTGGGAGGCCCCAGGCCCACAGGGATGTGCCTGCCATGCAGGAGGCCCCCGGCCCGGTTCCCACCCTGCACGGCCCCATATCCACCTGTGTGGAATGAAACTATATGGAAAACCAATGATGTACAACTATGGAGACTGTTCTGGGCCCTCCCCCTTCTCTCTCTGTCCCTCTCTCTGTCAAAAACAATAAAATAAAACTTAAAAAATATCTAAATTTAAAAAATTAAAAATCCATAATATATTTCTGTAACGTCTTGTATATTTTGGTTTCTCAAAAACACATCATGAGAAATCTTTGCATGTCGTAAACACGTACGTGCTCATGCCATTTAGATCTTTAAAAACCAGCCCTACACCCTCTCACTTCGCCCTTCAGAATTGCTTACTCCCCCTTGGGGCAATCATTACAGTATCTCAAGGGTTTGGGCAAATGAATTCCTTTGTCCTCCATTTCTTCTTGACTACATACAAGGAAAAAAAAAAATAGATATTCATGAATGTCAAAGGAAAACCTTATTTTCTAAGTGATCAGACACATTAAAAGAAATACTGGCTTCTAAAATCATATGGACTTTGAAAAAAAATGACTTCTTTACAATCCTCAAACATAAAAATGTACATGATAGGTACACGTGCATGCACGTATGTATTCCTTCTTGTGTTGGAGACGCGGCCCTGTCTTTTCTCTCTGTTTTCCTCACTGGATAGCCAATGCTGTCTTTTGTTTTATCATTCAAGGCCTAGCCCTGATTTCTGACATCACGTGGCAGGGTTGCTATGGGAACGGTGGCTTTGTGTGTCCCTGAGGGAACAAAGGGCGATTTTCATTTGAGGACCCCAGAGCAGCCTTGGTTCCCTGTTGGTAAATGATTGTGGCAACCAGCATATTAAATGTTATCAGCCAAATTCCATTCATATTTTCCATGACTTCTTACCAGCGAATGCTTCTTACAATACATGTTGTGACAACATGTGGACGCAGGCCTGGGCTCAAACGAGGCCTTGCCAGGTTGGGAAGGATCAGTAGTCAGCAGAAGTGACAGGATTCTGAATCCTGGCTTTTGTCTTTGGAATCTCAAGTCACGGCTGTTCCCAGGAAATTTCAGAATCTGCTGTCATATATATTTCCTTAAATCTTGGTACCCACATGACTAATTTTAAAGGCCACGAAGAATTATTTAGTCCTCCAGGTTTCCTGGCTCCTGCCCAGAGCCACTGAGCTAAATTCAGGTGCCTGGTCTATGTGTGTGGACTTCTTTCAGAAAAAATCCAGAGAAAATCAAAATCTCTCTTGAAAAAAGACTCCATTATAGTGACTGAAGTTACAGTTCGTATATTAAATAGGTCCTCTCATGTAGCTACATAACTATTTACAGATACACTGTATTTATTTAGTGCATCCTTAAACTACTTTTTCTTACATGTAACTTTCGTGTTGTAAAACACACAAGTCATAATGTGTGTGTACAAGTGTATATATATATTCATTCCATTACATTTTTTTAATGAGCACACCTATGTGGCCACCACCCAGCGTTGCCTACACCCAGTACCTTCAAGTCAGAGACTTTCCAAAGGTAACCCACTGTTCTGACAACTACCACTATACATGGATTTTGCCAGTGTTTGTCGTTTATATAAATGGAATTATACAGTATCACACTGTGTGTGTATGCTGTTGTGATTGACTGCGGTGTGTCTGGTGGGTGTGCATACGAAGTTTGTTCCTTTTTCATTGCTGTCTGAATTCCATTGTATGATATAACCCACATTATTTAGCATTAGGCTTTTAAGGGATGTGTGAGCTGTTTCCAGCTTGGAGCTATTGTGAGCACAGCTATTCTAAGCCTTGTCAGAAATGACTTTTTATGAATCTCTGCACTCTTTTCTCTGGGGCAGCATTGTTACGTTCACGGATTTATTCTAATCATTTGCCTGTATAGTCTAATGAATCTTCTAGCTATCTCTGAAAACTGACAGCATATGTTCTTTCTTTCCCATTCTATGACTTTTATTTCTTTTGCTCTCACCTTATTGCACTGGATGAGAGCTCCCACGAGAAGAGACTCATAGTGCACTCCCATCCTGAAGCAGAAAGCTTTCAAAGTTCTGTTATCAAAACTGATATTTCTATAGGTTTTTCTTTAGGTACCCCTTATGAATAAAGGAAATCTTCCTCCCTTCATCGCTGGTTTTGCCATGAATAGGTTCTGAAAATATGAAGTGCTTATTTTGTATCTCTTGAGAATCTCATACATCTGTAGAACAAGCCCAACATGGTTATGATGTGTTATTCTTTTTTTATATACATCGTTGATTAGCTTTGTTAGTATTTAGTCTAGGATTTTTATACCTACCGTATTTTCCGGTGTATAAGACGACCAGGCATATAAGACGACCCCCTAATTTTACAGTTAAAACATAGGTTTAGGCCTATATTCGCTGTATAAGACTACCCCCCACTTCCGAGGCAACACCAGTTCTTTTTTTAATTAAATTTTTAATGAATGACATTTTTCGAACATACCATAATATACCGTACATTGATACGATAAATGGAAGGTCTCTTCACAAATGGCAATGCCAT